>JBAMJV010003792.1:0-81158 GCA_037951105.1 Echinarachnius parma | reverse complement strand
GCCCACGACGGATCATTCACACGCATTGAACGAAACCCCTATTTGGTGTGTGTGTACATCGTATTGAGATAATACAGTTACCACACAGTATAGATAATATAGCGATAGAAACACTATTGAAAAGCCCATCATGTATATCACCACCATTTTAATAGGCTACACGTGGCCTTGGTCTGGGGATGGGATTTTATTCACTGCACAAACCAAAACAGCACAAACAGCCGACATATCGGCCAGGGCCGGCGGACCCGGGTGCAGAAATAAATTCAACGACAATGAGAACCCCGACGCAAATACTAGCTATCTGATTGGTCAACACGGCCAAATGCTCCTTCACTCACATTTCTCCATGACGATACACAATTCCTTATAATATACATTCCTTATAATTTTATATTCGATGATTGTCTGGCCATAGCAGACGGTCCACACACACACGAACACGCAACACAACATAGTCTAGTTCCAGACTCTCGGAATAAACTCCGGCACCCCGAAGATCGCTGCATACATCAGTAAATGTTGGCAGCATTATTGATGTATGCAGCGATCTTCGGGGTGCCGGAGTTTATTCCGAGAGTCTAGAACTAGACTAAACACCACACTATCGCGAGCGGTTCGAAGGAATTTTCTACTACACCTCTGATTGAATAGTCTAGTTCTAGACTCTCGGAATGAACTCCGGCACCCCGAAGATCGCTGCATATATCACTAAATGCTGCCAACCCGAGACTACTGATTGATTGAACCGTAAAGTGTAATAAATTCACTCGCACTGTACTGTATCTGATGGTGCGCGCTCGATCGTTACGTCCCCGTGTTGAATAAAAGTCGTTCGAAGAACTTAGCTTACATGCATAAGGGCAATTAAAGGAATCTGGCAACCCTGTTGACATTTCGAATCGCGCATTCTGCACGAGAGGGCTAAATTAGCCGTAGATTATGGTCTTGTATCTGCGTGTGGCATATGACTAATGAGGGTAATGTTACTGACGGGGGTGTTTTCTACACAATATCCCCTTTCTAAAAGGTTCCTCCCCTCTCAAATTCGTGCACTGATGTGTGGTGAGTGCAAATTACATGATTCACATATCACCGACTACTGTAATTAGTGAAAATATGCAATGATATGTGCTTATCTAATTTACAATGTATTTCAACTTCATTATAAATCACGACTTTTTCAAGTCTCCCCTTTCGCCCCTCTCACCCCAAACAGCCCCTAGCTCTTATCCAACCCTCTGCGCTGACCAGTAAGCCAAACACACACAGAGAAACACATTATAATGTATTGGAACCAGACTCTAAGCACTGAAGCGAGCAGCCTTCGAACCCACACATTTGACGTGCATTATTTGTGTGTCGAGTGTATAGAATCGGCAGTGTTGTAGTACACTCTCCATTTCTTCATTGTTCGCCAATCAGAGAGCTCGATTTCTGGTCGGATACGGTCCGAAGTAACGTGCGTGCTCGATCCCTGTATTAACTAAAATCGTTCGAACGATTTTATTTACACATGGAGACCGAGCGGAGCCCACGTACCATCACAGAGTACACTTTATAACTAGATGTAAGGTTGGTATCCGAAATATGTTTCAAGCTCAATTGAAATTTTGATATAGCTAACACAACGGCGATAGCGTTCCATTTCAGATATTTGTGTGGATTTTAACAATGTGCCGAGATTACTTTAAACACAATAATACACACATAATATAGCCCGTAGTAACATTCGCATTGGCAGAAGCAGTATGATTTATTGATGTGTGCCCTTGAAAGTTCGGGGGAGAGCTAAATTAGCCGTAGATTATGGTCCTGTATCTGAGTGTGGCATATGAGGGTAATGATACTGACGGGGGTGTTTTCTACACAATATCCCCTTTCTAATTTAACTGAACGAGCTACTTCCCGGACCTCCACTACATCCATACTATCCAATCTACACTGGCTTCCCATCAACAAGCGGACACAATTCAAAGTACTACTCCTAACCTTCAAAGCACTCCATGACATGGCACCACAATATATCTCTGCACTCCTCCACCCATACGCCCCATCCCGCTCCCTACGATCTCAGTCCCAGAAACTTCTTCAAGTCCCAAGAGCACACACACAACACTATGGTCAACGCGCCTTCAGCATCTCAGCACCAACCCTGTGGAATCAACTCCCATCCAACATCCGTGCCGCACCAACCCTGGACACTTTCAAGAAACTATTAAAAACCGAACTATTTCAGAATTAAATTTGTCTTGATTCTCCCCTTACATAGGGATAATGATTCAATAATGATTTGTATAATTATGTGTATTTAAGATTTGATATATGTTTATAATACTGTTGTAACTGTAATTTGTTGTAATGTAAAGCGCATAGAGATGTCATTTCATATAATGCGCTATATAAATGTAAATTATTATTATTATTATTAAAAGGTTCCTCCCCTCTCAAATTCGTGCACTGATGTGTGGTGAGTGCAAATTACATGATTCACATATCACCGACTACTGTAATTAGTGAAAATATGCAATGATATTTTCTTGCCTAATTTACAATGTATTTCAACTTCATTATAAATCACGACTTTTTCAAGTCTCCCCTTTCGCCCCTCTCACCCCAAACAGCCCCTAGCTCTTATCCAACCCTCTGCGCTGACCAGTAAGCCAAACACACACAGAGAAACACATTATAATGTATTGGAACCAGACTCTAAGCACTGAAGCGAGCAGCCTTCGAACCCACACATTTGACGTGCATTATTTGTGTGTCGAGTGTATAGAATCGGCAGTGTTGTAGTACACTCTCCATTTCTTCATTGTTCGCCAATCAGAGAGCTCGATTTCTGGTCGGATACGGTCCGAAGAGTACTATGTAGTCTACGTGTTGTCCATGTCTTCGATCTATGACTCGAAGTAACGTGCGTGCTCGATCCCTGTATTAACTAAAATCGTTCGAACGATTTTATTTACACATGGAGACCGAGCGGAGCCCACGTACCATCACAGAGTACACTTTATAACTAGATGTAAGATTGGTATCCGAAATATGTTTCAAGCTCAATTGAAATTTTGATATAGCTAACACAACGGCGATAGCGTTCCATTTCAGATATTTGTGTGGATTTTAACAATGTGCCGAGATTACTTTAAACACAATAATACACACATAATATAGCCCGTAGTAACATTCGCATTGGCAGAAGCAGTATGATTTATTGATGTGTGCCCTTGAAAGTTCGGGGGAGAGCTAAATTAGCCGTAGATTATGGTCCTGTATCTGAGTGTGGCATATGAGGGTAATGATACTGACGGGGGTGTTTTCTACACAATATCCCCTTTCTAAAAGGTTCCTCCCCTCTCAAATTCGTGCACTGATGTGTGGTGAGTGCAAATTACATGATTCATATTTCAACTTCATTATAAATCACGACTTTTTCTAGTCTCTCCCCTTTCGACCCTCTCACCCCAAACAGCCCCTAGCTCTTACCCCACCCCTCCGTGTTGACCAGTTACTGTCAGCCAGTAACCCAGCCTTACACACAGATAAACATATTATAATGCCTTGGAACCAGACTATAAGCACTGTATATATTGACGAGGAGGTAGAATAGGGGACCTTTTCACACCATCCATACTTACACACCAAGCCCACATGGTCAATAACGTATAGTGTTCGCCTTTAATACAAACCTTGGGTTCACATTAAATGCCACTATAATGCCAGTGTCCGTTTCCCTTTACAGGGAGCTGGATTTTAATACGTTACTTCGAATCATCGATCGAAGACGCGGACAATTGTGTGTCCATCGACAACACATAGACTACAGTCTACAGAGTACTCTCCGGACCGTATCCGACCATAAATCGAGCTCTCTGATTGGCGAACAATGAAGAAATGAAGACTGTACTACCACACAGCCGATTTTATACACGCGACATACACAAGCAAAGCACGTCAAATGTGTGGGTTCGAAGGCTGCTCGTATTACTGCTGATACATACACACATAAACACAGGCACCATAACACGTACCAATGTGCACTTCGAAGAGATTTTGTAACTTACTTCGATCTAGTTTTCGATCGATGATATATGTCACCGGAGGCCCGTCATACGGGCTGACCAAGGGCGAATAACGGGTCGAAATTTCATCACTTTTGATAGCAGATTAACCCTATTAAGGCCGGGCTATTTGAGGTCTTCAGCAGGCCGGGGGGGGGGGGGCATTATGGCCCCCCCCTAAGATCTCGGCCGCAGAGCGGCCGATCGCCGTAAAAATTTGCACGCGTGATAAGTGAAGTGTATAGAATACAATGGTAATTTTTAAAAATTTTGAAAAATTCATTAATTTGCATATTTATGGTAATTTATGCAAATAAGTCATGAAATTCATATTTTTACCCATAAATCATATATTCTTCATAATTAAACTCTGGTTTTCACTACATATATTCTTTAGAGCATTTGGAATGATACTACAACAAAAAAAATTGGAAGAGCCCGGTTCTTCCTTTTGTTTTCTATTGTTTTATTAATTTCTTATGTATTTCTTTGTTTTTTTAACTTATGTATTTTATTGTTTTTGTTGTTTATTTTATTTCTAACTATAATTTAACTGTTTTGAACCCCAAAACCAACATATAAAATGTAAACAACACCAAATATCTAATAATACACCTCATTTTATGAAAATTGATATTTCCATATGTTTTGTACACAAATCACGAAATTTAGCGATTTTCGGGCTGACATGCATAGACAAAAGGTCACGTGACTTTGTAACGGAGGGTCCGATTTTCGAAATTTTTGTTTTAAAACGTGCGCAAGACCCGAAAGAAAAAAGTCACTAAGCAGCGGCGCGTCATCTTGCAGCGTTTTGGAGCAATAAAAAAAATTCCGGAGGGGGGGGCCATTATGGCCCCCCCCCGGCCTTAATAGGGTTAATCAATTCTGTGACAATTTTTGACAAATATATATGAATTATTAGGAAGAATGTAACATTTCCTTTGCAATGATGCCAAAATTATTTAGGTTACAAGCATTTTTAAACCTTCGCTCAGGTACTTTAACTTCACTTTCGTCTCGGAAATGAGTGGCTTTCAGTTTGTCATGTTCAATTTCGTCTTTCAGCACCCAATTTCGTTTGTTCCCAATCAAATTCGTGTTTGTCATATACATTTTAGTCAAAGGTTATTCGATTTCGTCCAATCGCAGACTGTGTGGCAGAAAGTGATGATCAATTTCGTCATGTTGCGATCGATTTCGTTCTTTCTCGTTCAAATTCGTCTCACATTATAGCAAGCTGTGATTGGTATTGAATTTCGGGATGAAATATCTTGTTAATCATCACACTATGGCTGATTGTTGTGAGATATACATGTATTGTCATGGGTTGGTTGTAATTAATGTCTATCATATAATTTATCAACATTTTCAGTCATGATAACTGCCCAGCGCTTATCAATCAATCAAAAATGTTGCATTTTTACAATGCAATTATACTACGGGACGAATTTGAATGGGAAATTCTTTAAATCGATGGAATAATGATGAATTCGAACATAACATTGCCCACTTAATCGCCAAGTGGGACGAATTTCATTGCACAATGACGAAATAGAATGACCAAATTTTAAAGTTGATTGGTCATTGACCAAATTGAACGATGAATGACTAAATTGTATATAACAATTGTACGTTCAGGATTTCTCGGGACGAAATTGAATTTAACAATTATCGAAATTGAATGACGATTGTTTGAAAATGGATGGGAAAACTTATATTATTATCATTATTATTATTATCATTATTATTAGTATTATTATCATTATTATCATTATTATTAATACTATTACTATCATTATTTTGTATTATTATTACTATTATTATTATAACTATCAGTGGTAAAAAGACATAGACTACCAGATATATTCGAATTATTTACTTTCATTATCCAGTTAATCTCTCTAGTCCTGCTTATGAACTTGGACAAACAACCGCTTGCCATTTCAGTAATAGTAAAAACTTGTCACCTATAATAAAATGTCCCGGTTGATCCAGGACGCAATTTCGAGGGGGGGGGGGGGGGGGGGGGGGGGGGTACGGTTACCCCCTCCTCCCTTTTTGAGAAAAAACACATAATAAATACATGTGTGATCTCAATACGTTTAGTGCCACCCGCCCCCCTCCTACCACTAATGAATACGACCATGCTACGCCACAAATGTTTAGGTTAAATATTTAGTACACAATACATGGATTCAGACTCTTAGCCCAAATGAGGCTCACGATTTTTTTAAACGGATGAAGATGGTATTTTGTCGCGTCGTGGCTTTGTTTATGTCGGGTCCTGTGCGCCCCTTAAAACAACATTTGCGAAAATCGGATCTACCGTTACAAACTTACGCGAAATTTTGTCGTGATTTGAGGTCAAAACGTTTGGAAATATCATTCTTACAATATGAACTAAACACTGGTTATTTGGTGTTTAGGTGTTTGTTTTGGAGCTCAGAATAATTAAATGATAGATAGAAATAGAATTAAAAAACAAAAATTAAATACACACGTAAAAGAACAAAGCATTACCATAAATAACTTTGGACCCTGTCCCACCGAATCGGGTGATGTCGGCCAGTGACTTATTTTGACCTTTGAAGTGTGATTACGTGCAGCCTTCGCACGCTATTTGATTTAGTTTTGTATTTGTTTACTATCATATATATGAAAGATTGCATTTGTTTGCTAGCAGATAAAGCTGCTGAGTAAAACAAATATTTATCGCATGTATACATGCAATTCTGATTCGATTCCGAAAATATAAAAGAGAGAGATAGCAGCGAGCTTTATATTGTTGTATTCAGTATGCCATTAAAAACCAGTTTTTAAAGAAGGGTAAATAAACGTTATCGTAGCAACTGTCGGGGCCACAATTACAAAAAAGAGTTACCATGTGCTAATCTAGTTGTGTGTTTCGGTGTTTTGTATGTTTTCCCCTAGTACCATGACATGGGTAAGGCCGAAAGCTCGTGTAGCAAACGAAAAGCAAAGTTAACACACATATGCAACTATTCTACATCGTCTGCAAATTCGCCTCTAAAATGCATATTAGAGCGCATCGAATTACAATTTCGTATTTAATATGCCCCTGTTGTGAAAACGTAACAAGTTTAGACGCGAACAAATAATTTCCCATGTGTTTACTATGTGTATGTGTGTGTTTGTGTACGCATTTTGTCTGTGTATGAGATGATAACCAGTGTTAAAACCGTGTGATTATCTGCAGGTTTGTTGTTCTTTGTGAAAAGTTGCAGTTTCAAGGTGTATCACCATAAGGTTCAAATCGACTGCACCTACAATGGACTGCATCTTTAAATGGATGTAGTTCAGCCCTTTTGCTTGGTGTGTATGATGGAGCTGGTAGATACAAGTTAACAGGAAATGCCAAATAGGAGATTATGGATGCGATAATGGATGAGAGAGACTTTGAGCTGCTTGGTTACAGGAGCATGAGTACAGGTCGGTTTAAAAGTTAATCTTAACCGTTTGGCGCATACGGATTTAAAGACCCAGCTGCATCCTTAAATTTGGGTAACTTATTTAATTGTTTATAAATCACTCACCTCTAAATGAAGAAGAATTGTTCTCCCCATAATTGTTTAGAACTAAATAAACCAGCAAATATTGTTTCCCTTTTCCCGATTTCCTGCCAACAGGTATCTGAAGCACGAGGGAATAGAATTGGCGAGATTTTCGTACCACCATGTCTGTCTCTCTTTGTGAGTGGAGGATACGGATTGGGAGATTCCTTCCTCGAGCCCAGCGCGATGAAGAGAAAAGAAAGACGAACGGCGATAATTGCGTGTATAGGCGCAAGAAGAAAAAACCCTTCATGCCTGCTAGGGAAAGTGATGAGAGTGGAGAGAATCCGACATCAATAGGACTAGGACATGGAATGGTTATTATCCTCGTAACAGTTTTGATATCATGCTCTTTGCTTTTGATCAAATCGGTGCCACTGTCAGGTCCACGTGAAACCGGTTATCAACCATCACACCTGTTATGCACAAATCAGTCAACTTCGAACACGGCTTTTGAAAATGGTACAGGTATGCTCCATACAACAAATAACTGGTTCAGTTGCGTAACCAGTGTGACAGGATGTATCTCACACATCGACGAATACGATAACGTCTTCACTCTGCAGGCTCTCCATGACAACTCTAATTCAGAAGATCAAGGCTCAATATTCAAAAATCTACTTAAGCATTTTTACAAACAATCGAGCATTGTAGTTCATGGCTACCTGTACCCACTCTCAACCCTACAGTCCGACCAACAAATAGGAAAATTATCAACCTTACGTCACTCAACACAACAAAATAATAAATCAGTCATTCATACTAGCATTCAACTATGCGCCTCAAAGTCATGCCCTCTGTGCCACCAAGCACCACATATCAAGGAACAAAGACAATGTCCGCCCACCTCAGTAGCAAAATATTACCAATCAACAAGACAACTTGGTCAGAGACACTACAGTATGACGTCATTCGCAGTTGACAAGCTTGCCGAACTCAAATGTGCATTTTTGACAAACCGGTCAACATTTACTTCATATAACTCTAGTGTATCATCCAGTTTCAACAAACTCGAAGATGACAGGCCTAACAAATTTAACTCTACTGCATTGGCAACCAAGTTAATATCTGCATTATACCGCAACTCCTGTGTTATTTCCTCACCAATCCCAAACACAGTCGCCATGCTTTCAAAACCTACTCGTGCAGTCTTGCAAGTCAAGTCCACGCCAACGTCGAATGACAATGTCTGCGTGACTTTAAACTCAAACCAACACATTGTTAACATACCATCTAGAGTGCAGTTGACCGGCTCACACATATCAACATTTAATCTCTCGACACAGCTATCCACAGCATCAGTTAAGAGCACTGACCAAGAAGTGTGTGACGCAATGCCAACATCCCATTCGAATCAAGTAACAAGCTACCTAGACCGAAAATCATGTCTCTCCTCACTAATATTCCAATCTGAACAATCAAATGGAACTATTGGTCAGATATTATGCTTGACGTCATCCACTAGCATATCCGACGAATGCAAAGGTGACATGCAATCACGCATTATTTCAATCTCCTTGACATTTCGGTCATCACGAATACTGTACGAGAACATGTCACCATTTACGTCCAACCGATTTATCACTGTAGATATACCATCAAGACCTCAACTTACCAGCACGAACGTATCAACGCTTCTTCTCTCATCACGACAGTCCAACCAAGGGCAAAACAACACTATCCCGGAACCGTGCCAGTCGAACCGATCAAGGAACGTCATCGACCCTGAATTATGCCGCTTTAAATCGTCATCCCAATCGAACCAATCAACGGAAAACCTTATCCAGAGATTATCCTATATGTCGTCTCCGTCACATACGTCCGGGCGAGATGCCGGGGACAAACATCCACTAATGAATTTGACTGTCTTGACAACCATGTCAACATCTTCGCTACATGAGGCACCTCTCACATCCAACCGCCTCGGTGAAACATCACTAGGACTTGATGCGAACTTATCAATGTCACTTCGCCCATCGCCATCGTCAAAGTCCAACCAATCGGTAGGCAACGTAGACCAAGACTCATGTGCTTCAATGTCAACATTTCATTCGTACGATTCAACACACTGTATAGACCGAGAACCATGCACCTCCACATCAACAATACAAATCGGTCAGGAACCCTCCATGGCATCATTGACAACATCAACATTCGAAAATGCAAGTGATACGCTTCCAGGACGTAATTCTACTGTAACGACATTCCAGGCAACATTTCCACCGTGCAAAAACTCATATGTGACGCCATACATGCCCAACAAATTAACAAATTTGAACCTATCAACCTGTCTTCCCTCAGTCAGTACAAACCGGGAATCTTACACCTCAGCATTAAAAGTCCAATATCACCATTCAACGGAACCCAATGGTCAGATACAATTCGCCGTGAATTTCTACCTGACACCCACTTACAACCGGCCTTCAAGCTATAATCTCACCGTCTTGAGTTTCCAGTCTGTACGTATCTCGTACAATTTCCGCATATTATCATCCCCTTGCAACCAGCTCGGAGTTGACTTGCATTCGGGACTTAGCTCTACCATCAGGCCAATTCAGTCAAGTTCTACAGAGTTCCAGTTGTGTACATCTACATCCACGTCCAACCAACTTGCAATGACCTTAGCTTTAGAACTCAACTCTACACGATTGACAATCCAAACAGCAGCTGCATTATACGACACCTCGTCATCTAACCTGCCATCTTGCTCTGGTATTGACATGCAGGTACCCATTCACCATTATTTGACGCGTTTAACATCATTCAAAGAGACGAATGTATTTCTCATTAGCTTTTAGTGTATTATTAGCGGTCAATTAAAGTACTCAATACAAACAGTATCTGATGTGGGTTATTTTCCGGCGAAAACTATGCTCACATAATGTATAGCTCTGGATTTCCAATAAGATATTTAAGTCAGTGTTTTCACTAGTAACACCACTACAACGGCGTGACATTCAGAGTTTAAGAAAAATTGTAAACTTTTCAATGAATTAGGGCCCAAAACTAACTTCACTAAAGTAATCATTACAAATAACTAAATGTCATTTCATGAATTAACTTCATTACAAAAGTTCAAGATGAATTTGTGTAGATATCGAGATTACCAGGCATATAATGATTAGGACAAGCGGCCTATAATAGCCCAATGTGGAGTGAAATATAAGTTTTCTTTCTGCTGACTGTTTTGTCTTCTTTTTGTATACTGTTTTGTCTTATTTTTGTTTACTGTTTTGTCAAACAGGCTACTGATTATCGGAGGTCGTTGGTGATGTCATATTGTGTGAGTGTTGAGAAGTGTCAGAGTCAATGCCTCTGGAAGTGGTTCAACGCAAACCTTTACCTCATGGAGGCAGGAGACATAGAACGCAACCCTGGTCCTAAAAGCAAGACCAAGACCAACAGAGCAATTCTGACCAGGTAAGCTTTTTTTTACCATGTAAATATGAACAAAAAAACAGCACCCGGTATTGTGCCCGTTATTTTCGTTATTTTTTCAATAAATGGATCGTGTTTGGAAGATAATACAGTCTGCAGTTATTGTTATATTTACATGACTTACTATTTATTTTTTAGAGGTGATAGAAAGCTCAACATAATGTTATGGTTACATATCTTGATAATTTTGTATTTCTTTTGGATAAAGAGGAGGAGGGAACAGCAAATAAACTTGTAAGCATCGTAACAACATGGATATTCTTTTGCGAATTGCGATAACGGCCTTTTTATATTACAGTACTCTATATTGTATAGATTGACGACATAACACTGTATATTGCATTATTTTCTTTGTTTGGACACAGCACGCTGCAAGAGAAAGAACTTATTCGTTTGGCAAGGATGATTGACCCAAGCTATTATGAAAATATCGGAACCAACCTCGGACTCTCGTATGCTGAGATGAATCAGATCAGAGTCAAACACCAGAACGATGTGAAGGGTGCCCTTATTGAAGTGTTCATTGTATGGCACCATAAAGAAAAAGGACACAATAGGAGAGAGATTCTTGCTGAGGCGCTCAAGGAAGCAGAGCTGGTTGATCAGGCAGACAAGCTGCTTAAAGACCAGCTGATTGCCAGAGGTACTATCATTACCCTTCATTAGTTAGACTCTCCTATTACTGCAATGACTTCAGAATGCTATTACATGCAAGTTATATTCTCTTCACCATAGCAAGACCATTGAAAAGTTGCAGTGGCCTATTTATTCCGGAATACATGCGTTAAACAGTTAAACATAATATGTTATATTAGTATAGAGTTGTTCTTTAAGAGATATTACGATTTTTATCATAATAATACCCTTACAATAGCATAACGATAGAGACACGTTGTGTTTAGTGTCGTGTATTATCTAATATGCCTTCATATTATAAATCACAGGTTCATCCCCTACACGTACAGTACCTGGATCTTCTGGTCATACAACGACGAAAGGGGGGAAAAGAAGACTTAAATCTCTCTCGCAGAAAGAGATTGGCGAATGTGTTCGCGACCTCAAAACATTCTATCGAAATCATCTCTGTAAAATAAGAGATGATCCTCTCGATCCCACTTCACTCCGGGAGTTTGAAGACATCTACACAAACCTTACAATGCTAGACAAAAAGAGAGGAACAAAGGATTGGAACAACCTAGATTACAGCAATTTTCTGAACATCAAGGTCAACGGGTGTTTACCCAAACGACTGATAGTGCAGGGTGAAGCTGGAGCTGGCAAGACCACGCTCTGTACTAAGATAGCATGGGACTGGGTTAATGGAAACCGTTTTCAACAATATACAATGGTCGTTATTATTATACTTAGAGAATCTGAGGAATGCACTATTGGGAATATAGTCAAAGCATATCTCAGGAAAGACAATCCAGTCAAAGCCAGCCAGCTAGATAGGTACATAAAGTTGAATCAGGACAATGTCTTTATAATCTGCGATGGGCTAGATGAGTTCAAGAAGGATATTTCTAAGTCAAACATGGGATCAACTATGACAGAGGGAGGCATTCCAAAAAAAAATGGCGTAGACATTGTTGAAACTATCTCTTCAGTTCAACTGGAACGAACGCTTGTCCTGGTGACGACTCGGCCCTGGCGAGCAGACGAGATCAGATGGGACAAAAGACTGGGAGCACTGTATTCCTTCATCCGTGTCGTTGGTTTCAACAAGGAAAATTTGTCGGTCTACATCCGAAAATATTTTAAGAGCGATGAATCCAAAGCAAACAATCTCATTGATTTCATAAAGAACAATGACATTATATCTGAAAACATGGCACCGTATCCAATATACACTGCCATGCTTTGCTTGATGTGGGGGGAACTAGAGGAACATAAATGCAGACAAATTCGAGAATTGCAAACATTTTCCCAAATATTAAGGGAAATGGTTCTTTTTCTTAAAGAGCATTTCCTACTGAAATATTTAAACAGTCTGGATGATCCAAATAGGCTCGAGCAGGAAAGAGAAATTGATAAGCACTTAAAACATGTTGCTGAAATTGCCCTTAACGGCCTTCTAAATCGAGACATGGTTTTTAGCGAAAAAGACTTTGATGACTGTCATGATGCCATGCTAACTACTTGTAAGATAGGCATGCTTACAAAGGAGAAGGAGCTCATCCCGAAGGCACACTGGCACACTACTAAGGATAGAGTACAGTCCAAAGTGTCATTCCCGCACAAACTCTTCCAGGAGTACATGGCGGGAATGCACTTGTCTGAGCTGTTCCATACAGACAACGATAAATACATCAGAGTGATGGAAGAGAAAGTGCTGCCAAAATTTGAAGAGTTCAGATATCTGTTGTATTTTGCTACAGCACTGAGAACAGAGGTTGCGAAAGATATCATTACTAGGATGAGCAAGTATTACGGCATAGATACCGATTTCATCATAGATGTAGCATTTGAAAGCCAGGACAGAGGCGCAGATGAACTCGTGAAAACCAGTATCTTGTCTGAGATGCAAATCTTGCATGTACACAAGGGGAGAACAGCACATACACTAGTGGGCCACATATTTGTAGCATCGGACATCGTAAGTTAGTCACATTCATGCTTATGATTATGATACGAGTCATGTCGTTGATGGAAATCAGAAGTTGTATGTAGGAATACTAACATCCCATCCTTCATCGTATTATTATTAGTGTTAAATTTGAGGTTATATTAATATGATACGCAATGGAAATGTTCGTGAATGGCAAAACAAATGTTCACGATTAAGTAAAGGAATTCAATTTGAACACGTTCAGAGTCGATGATTGCGGAGATAATACGTCAAAAAACATTGTTGTCTATTTCCGAATTGAGTCTCGGGGTAATTAAATAAATCATTCGGTTATTTGTTTGAATTGCTGTGAATTGTAATCGACTAAGTTTGAACGAAGTGAATGTATATCAAGCATGGATATTCTGCATGCTCAACTATCCCGCTTATCCTATATCATGTTGGCCCGTCTGCTTAAACCGCGTATAACGTGTGACTAAATTAAAGGGATCTAGTAACTTTGTTGACATTTACGAAAAAGTGATGAATGGTTAATTCAATGTATATTTCTGCTATCTGATATGTCCACTGGGTATTGTCTGAACATTTCAAGTTAAATGGACGTTATATGGCTTAGTAACTATTACAAATACAAAGTGATATTCACATACGTATTGCACTGATTTCGTACACAGTTTTGACGATCCGTTGGATAATGGAGCATCTGAGCACTTAAATCGTAAATATCCTTTTAACGAAAGCGAAATTCGAAAAAACCGAAACCTGTCCCATGCTTTATTTTTGTTAATACAAACACAACAAGGTATGAGAGAACTGCTATACTTACAATTGGATTTTGAGGATTTGGACAATGTTACTAATATAAGTCCCTTTAACCCGTTCCCTACAAGTTTCTGAAGTCGCCATAGACTTTGTACACAACCCACCAGTTCCCGTAGTCAAGGGGTTAAAATTAAAACGAGTGTTTAGTTAATCACGACGTAAACGACTTTGTCAACTGCTCATTATCTCATAACCATTAATTGATTCAAGATGTGATATTACAACATTATTTCTACAGTTGGTATGTACATGAAATATTTTCGTGTGAGATATCCCATCCATGTTTATTTTTTAATGGCACATGGGGCTATAAAATGAATTAATTTAACTTTTAAAACAGTGCAATTTGAAATGTCTTAATACTCAACATGCTCAATAAGCTGCAATAGTATTATTACTTTTGCGAACGTTGAAATATAAAATGTTCTGCGTAATGCGTGCTTACTAATCATACAATATTTGTTACCTTTTATATTTACACATTGTTTTTTTCAACTATAATATCAATACCTTTGCGAGACGAAATCTTTAAACGATTCTTGTTTATGAAATTATGAGCAGTTATATATGGGTTAGTACACTTGTGTTTGGTGTACTAAATTAGTAGTCAAGTTAGAATGTAAACATTGTTGTCTTTATTGTGAGCACGGGGGACCATACTCATTACATGAAGATTGTTTTGAAGAGGTGATACTTGGTTTTTATTTAGTTTATATAAATATACAAATATAAAATGCTCATATTTAGAATTTGTCTCTCAATACAGTTTTCTTTTCCCTTACTCCAGACTGAGCTGAAAGTTGAGCGTAGAGACTGTCGACTGCTACTGTCACAGGGACTAGCCGAGACTATCTGCACATCAACCTCTCTCAAGAAGGTTACCCTGAATGGATGTTCTATGCACAACAGGTTTTATGAAATGCTTGTTGAAAGGGGACAACTCTCAAGCGTAAATAACCCATTATTTTTGTATGTATGAACTGCACATTTTCTTAAATGTAATTAATTGAAAAATTCTTTATCATGAGAAGGACTTGCATGTTCCCTTAATTAGTATAGAAGGAAGTTCGAATTATGTATTCGAAATATATACGCAGGGCCCGCGAAACCGGGGGCCGGGGGCTGCAGCCACCCCCCCCCCCCCCCTTCACCCACACACACACCTTTTGGCTTCCAAAACAAATAACATACTAGCAATTATTTCATAAATAATACTCATTGTGGTGTGAAACGGGTCCTCCAAGAGGACTTCAACCAATTCCCTCGGTCTCGAATTTTTTTGGCAGGCAGTCTGGGTTGGGAAAAGTTTGGCGACGGACCCCCCCCCCCCCCCCCCCCCCCCTCCCCCTCCGAGAGGTCTTTCAATCAATTCGCTTTTCATCATACAACATGTATGAGAAGAGAGTCACCTTACTTGATTGGAAATGAGGGTCGCTTTTCATAATATTCATTACACACTTTTGAATGGAAATCCCAAATCTGCTCAAACTGTCAATATTGGCCTTCTAAACAAAATCTCCTATCATTTAATAAACATTACTATTGAAAGAAACTTCACTTTTTTAATGAATACGTCTGTTTAAGTTCCATAGAATTAGGATTCTTTGACGGATTCGTCTTAGTGTATCAGGTGTAGGTTTGCTATTTCAAAGAAACCAGTTGAATTGACATCCAAGTACAGTCAAACCTGTCTATAGCGACCACTCAAGGAACTGACGAAAAGTGGCCGCTATGGACAGGTGGTCGCATTAGACAGGTAGGCCGCCATTTAGAATTTCTGGTCGCATAATAATCATGCCCATATGCACATGTGTAATTAATGGCATCGGTACACGCTCATGTTAGTAGTTTATTCAAGTGTTTGTTGCATGCATAACCAAAAAAAAAATTGAAATTATACATGAATTGCCATTACATTTCAAATTATATAATACATGTTTGTACATGTACGATTATCTTTGTTTTATACGTAAAATTGAAATTGCAAAATGTGTCAATTTATTTACTCATCAATATACTACAGAGATTCACCTGCACTTTTAAATGCTCATAAAGAGTTTTCTAAAGAATTCTGAAGTCAAGATGCATCGTTTGGTCGTAACACGGATTATCATTGAACATAATTAGAAACATGGGGAAACACTCCGCCTTGGCTATTAAAATACTTGTTAGATGTCAAATTCGGTTGTGATGTTGAGTGAAGTGTCTTTGTGTGACGCATTTCAGGATCAGCATTAGGAACGAATAATCTTTGTTTATGAGTCTGAAGCACTTGGTGTCGATTAGGCCTTTTTAACGGGATAGTTGAGTTCTGGTACATTACAAACTAATAGTTATAACTAGAAAGGAACACAAAATTACAAATGACGTAGTAAAGATCATGTTATCATTCAAAAAGAGCCGTTAAAACGTAAGAGGGCGCTCTCTAAACACTCATCGGTTTCAACCATTTTGAATAAAATATTGTGCATGTGATGTTTTGTTGAAATAGTGATTAGATAGAGAAATAACCAACAACTATTTAAATACCTCTTTTGTAACTTTTTGAAAAGAGGAAGCATTGTTTTGAATTTTTAACGGCTGGTTCAAAATTCTCTAATAAACCTGGGGCCCCAGCTTTATTACAAATTGTTATATTTATGGATATTTCAGCCGTCTCTGAACCGATTTTGATCAAACAAAGATGATTTTATTATTTAAATATTATTCTCTTTCAAATTTTACACTCAGTTTTTCATTACCTCACAAACAAACAAAGTAGTCTAGCGCTCTCTCTACCAAAACTTAACTATCCCTTTAAGGAATTGTTTTATGCATTCACATGCTTAGAATTTGTAGCCTTGAGGGACCAAAGGCAAACTTCGTGGTGCCTTGGTCGCTCAAGTGCTATTTTGGTCGCTATACACAGGTTTAAACGTGCGTTGGGACCCACACGGGGTGGTCGCTGGTCGCGTTAGGCAGGTGGTCGCTGGTCGCGTTAGGCAGGTGGTCGCATTACGCAGGTCGCTTAACACATGATTTGTCACGGGGGGATCAGAGAGCGGTCGTTATGAGCAGGTGGTCGCTATAGACAGGTGGTCGCATTAGCAGGTTTGACTGTACTGTAATGTACATCGACTGGAGTGTGTAATAATCGTACAGTATAATACCTTTTTTTTTGTACAGGTAGTGTATGTGACACTATATCATGTATTTGCCGATAACATTAATTCCTGTAAACATGGAGAACATGCGCAACTGTCTATTCAGCCCGTCAAATATCAAACTTACATCATTGGTATTTTTTGCATGCATTCACAGATACAATCTCTCACAATGTCTATAATGACAATGGGTGACAATTTATCCAGTGCCCTGGCAGCATGGCTGTGTAGCTTGTCAGACCTGACACACCTGAAGCTAAACTACATGACACTGTGTGACAGCTTCTACCAGAGGATATCATCAAAGGCAGCATCAAGCAAGGTAGCAAGTTGCCTGTCAGAATTAACAGACGACATGACTATCTGTTTCTATTATTCGATTACAGTATCAAGCGCAGGAAAATAAC
The DNA here is from genome assembly GCA_037951105.1 of Echinarachnius parma. Classification (NCBI taxonomy): domain Eukaryota; kingdom Metazoa; phylum Echinodermata; class Echinoidea; order Clypeasteroida; family Echinarachniidae; genus Echinarachnius; species Echinarachnius parma. The sequence continues at coordinate 63,143 of JBAMJV010003792.1, read as the reverse complement.
TGGGTATATTTTTTCTATACAGTATTTTACACTAAAACACATGGTTCTTATTAGTCACGAATCCACCTTTAAATAGTTATTTATAAACTAGGTTGTTCCTTTGTTATAATTAACAAGTAATTAATGCCCGTGTATTGGTGTTTAGATAGTGACATTTACATTATGTGTATTCTTAAATGTACCTGGCATAGTGCATAGGCGTACCCAGGGGGGTTGAACCCCCCCCCCCCCCCCCCCCCCACACCCCTTTGACCAAACATTACGTTTTATGAGGGGGGATTGAACCCCCAGCATCTTTTCCACTACAATTGTTCACCTGTCCTGGTCTTGGTCTCGAAAATTGTGAAGTTACTCGGCCTCGGCTTCGAACATTTTCCACGGACACACCCCCTTCCTCCTCCCTCCCCATCCCCCCGCGTACACGAATTTCAACCAACGTCTCGGCCAGAGAAATTTGGCTGACGAAATAACCCCCCCCCTCCCCTTGAACAAATCTTGGGTATGCCCGTGCTATAGTGTACATGTTGTACTATACCTAATCAGTTTACAGGTTGTATGTGGACGCGTCATCCTACATTTTCCATAACATTCATTTTCTTGAGATTATCGGAGCACTCACAATCATCCAACATATATAACATACATTACATCATGACTTTTCTATATGTAATCACAGATACAAACGCTCATATTGTATGGCATGGCAATGGGTGACCATGCATCCAGTGTCCTAGGAGCATGGCTATGTGGCTTGTCAGATCTGAAACACCTGGAGCTAATGGGCATGACTCTGTGTGACAGCTTCTACCAGAGAATGTTATCAAAGGCAGCATCAAGCAAGGTAGCAAGTTGCCTGTCAGAATAAACATATGACATGATTATGTATCTGTATTGATTATTAGATTCCGGAGTTGTGCACACAACAATAACTCGGATTTCCTTTCTATACAGATATCTTAATGTTATATACTAAAACACATGGTTTCTGGGGCACGAATACTAATATAGCTCAAAATAGGCTAAGTTTGTGCATACATATTCTTTATCATTAAATTGACAGATTTTGAACATTAGAAATTGTGACAGCCATAATTTTATTTGTGTATTTCTTTGTTTTGTAATTACTTAATATGTATTCCTTGTTATGTTTTGAATTGATTTTTTCAATGGAATACACTATTTACCATTATCAAACCATTTTTTGGCACAACATTAAACAATTGCAGTGATTAGAATGAAAAATAATTGAGAATTTGTGTATTCTATAAAAAAATCAATTTCCGTAGGATTTGTACACAAATCACAAAATTGAGCGATTTTCCGGGCCGACATTCACTTCATTATGCAGTTGCCCATAAAATGAATTTCTTTAAACATATAGAATAAATATCTATACAGCCCATTACATATAAAACATACATCATTAATATGTAAAGTATGAATTCACAGATACAATCTCTCACAATGTGTGATATGAAACTGGGTGACAATGCATCCAGTGTCCTGGCAACATGGCTGTGTGGCTTGTCAGACCTGACACACCTGAAGCTAGAGGGTATTCCACTGTGTGGCGGCTTCTACCAGACGATATCATCAAAGGCAACATCAAGCAAGGTAGCAAGTTGCCTATCAGATTAAACAGATGAAATTACTATCTGTATTGATTATTAGAGTGTATAGCACAACTACAGTATAACTGGGTAAATATTTCCGTTATATACAGAGGTTTTATTGTTATATACTAAAACACATGGTTCTTAAGTCACGAATATTATTTTGAAATATTTGATTACCAGGTACCAACTAAGTTGTTCATTAGTCATTTACAAGTGATTAATGCCTTTGTATTGCTATTTAAATAGTGAAATTTATATTTTGTGTAATTTAAAAATATATTTGTGTGCATTTGTAAACGCCTTCAACTGATTAACCATCCACTTTCGCAAAATTATTACTTGTATTGGTGTTATCAAAAACATAGCCTTTTGTATATATGTAATAATATTTGTTATACTCATTGTATTGTATTAAGTATTATTACTTTACTGTTACTTTTTCATAATTGTATTACAATATGGAATCACTAAATTGAGATCAGCATTACAATTGCATTGTTTGTGTTGAATCCTATAGGTGCAGTCTCTCACAATGTATAACCTGCCTCTGAATGACCATACATTGATACTCTTGCTAACATGGATGATTGGGTTATCACACCTGACACAACTGGAGCTAAAAGATGATGGTTACGATGATCTATATATCAGGTTAGAGACTGATATGACTGAGGCAGGAGCAATCGAGGTAAAGTTGACCATCATGTACCATAAATCTGTTCCCAGCGCGTCTTTCCAAACATATATCATGAATCAATGTATTGCATGTACAATACTGCAATGGCGTCAACAAGAAGATTTTCTTTTCTTCATAAAACACTTATTTATATGAATGCGTGTACCGAATTCGTCAAGATATGATATTATTGTTGCGTATTATAAATGTTATAACATCGGAATAATTCATAGAATAATTGCATGATATGTGTTCGCCATTTATTTGTACTATGTACAATTCAGAGTGTGCGTTATCCCAGGGACATTATTGGTCTTACTCTTGTCATATGCTTAACATAAACATATTAAAGGGATGTCTGTACAGTGTCTAACTCTAATTACCTGGAGCTTCCTCGTTTCTCTTGTACCGTGTTTGTGAGCTTATGTTAAGAGAAAACTAACATAGGGCTAGATTTGTTAAAATGCCCCTTTAGTATGACGATATCTCTCATACAACTCAGAAGCGTTAATGAACGGTCATACACCTCATAAGCGTCGTACAGTAATTCGTTGTAAAAGCTGTCGCATATTTCCGCTTTTTTAACCAGGAAAGCAGTGTTCTTTTTTAATGAAACTTTCACACATCATTCAAACTTATCTTACAATGATTTTAGTACAGAACTGAAGTCTCAAATATAATATCTGACACTTTACAGGTGCACCTTTAATAGTTGAATTGTTTACACTCAGTGTGTGTAAACTTCTTTCCGCATATTTATACAACATTCATCACATTATATATATACATGTATAACCACTGAATATAAATAAGACTTAACATACATATATCATACATCATTAACATTTTCTGTATGCAATCAAAGGTACAATCACTCAAGATGTTGGATGGAACCCTGGGAGACGATGCATCCAGTGCCCTGGCAGCATGGCTGTGTGGCCGGTCACACCTGACACACCTGGGGCTAGACACAATGACACTGTGTGACAGCTTCTATCACAGGCTGTCATCAGAGGCAGTATCAAGCAAGGTAACCGGTTGATTATTAGAAGGATCTATAAACACAATCACTATCTGTATCACCTTACAGGTAATAGTGTCGCGTTGTATTCAATGTGATATAGAAAAGAACGATTTTAAATATATAAAACAATGTATATTCGGGTACATGTTTCTTTCTGTATGGACGATTTACAGCTGTGTGTACACATTTTGTTTTCGTATGCAATATTTAAATGGGTAGTATAGTTTTGGTAAGGCTGAATTTTAGTAACCACATCTGGACAGTAACATTATAAACTAATAGTTATAACTCCACCATGCTCGAAAGGTATACAAAATTACAAACGACTAAGTAAAAAGCCCGTTATCATTTTTAAAAAGCCATTAAAACACAAGAGGGCGCTTTCTAAAAAGGCATTTGTTTCAACCATTTTTCTTAAAAAATGATGCATGTGATGTTTTATTGAAATAATGATTAAATAGAGAGCATTTTCTAAATTTGTTGAAAAATCATTTAATTATTTGGGCTCCAAATAATCATAAGCGCTGAAATATTTGAAATCTAATTGAAAATTTTGATCACAATACAAATATTTACCTCCGAAATTTTCGACTGTCATCTACAGCCTTGTCAGCGATGTGACCCGACTTGACCTTTCGTGACGTAACGATTGATCATCGGGTCGTAGACATTCGGAAGCTTGTATCGCCCACCGTCTCGGTTTAGTGAAGGTTGAAAGGCCCGGATGTAGATTGCTTCCTTAATTCACCCCTCTCTCGAAGTATCGAGCCTCCCTGTCCAAAATGCGAACCTCTTTCAAGTCCACTTGATGGCCAGGAGACTCGATATGGATGTGTTGTGACACCTCTGATGCGTACGAGCTGGGGCGTCAATGTTCCAAAAACCTGGTCTGGAGTGATCGCTCTGTTTCTCCGATGTATGATTCCTTGCAGATGCCATCCGTTGTCTGTCTGGCAAGGAATCATATACACCACCCCCGTTGCGTTCCTTTTCTCATTCTTGTCATTCGGCGCTACTACGAATTGGCGTAGTGTTCCAGTTGCTTTGAACGACACTTTTAATGCCAAACTTGTTATAGTTCCGACGATAGCTTCCGAGATACCCTTAAATTAGATTTCACGTTAACTACCAATACAGATGAACTTTCATGGTAATATCAAATATATGTATTGATATTACAGCCATTTCTGGGTCGATTTTTACAAAATAAAGTTTATTCTGCCAATAAAATTGCACGTTATATCAAATACGACACTTGGTTTTTCATTACCTCACAAAAAAATGTGATGTGCAGCGCCCTCTCTTCCAAAACTGAACAACCCCTTTAAATGTTATAGAAATATGTATTAGATTTTGATGTATATCTATTTGTGTTGGGAATTTAATTGCGAGATGGGTTGGATTTACGAACTAATATTAGAGTGAGTTTACTGTACTTGGCTCTTAGTAAGGATTCACATTCTCCCTAGTTGTATGCAGTCGTGCTAGTGCAATGCTAAGACCCCCCGCACCCAGCCCACTCTCTCCTTGAAACCCATTCCCCCACAACACGGAACGTGTGTTTCAACTACACACTGTCTATCGTCATATTTCTTTAGCATCTTTATATTATTGCCTCCCATCATTCATCATAATGTATGTTTTCCATAATGCCATCCCAGGTTCAGTATCTTGAGTTGCATGATATTTCTCTGAATGAAGACGCATCCGAAGCCCTGGCAACATGGCTGTGTGGCTTGTCAGACCTGACGCACCTGGAGCTAGGGCGCATGGAACTGTGTAACAGCTTCTACCAGAAGATGGCTTGTGGGGCATCATCAAGCAAGGTATTGACATAGTTGTTTCGTCTTTCATTCTCTTTTTTTTTGTTTTGTATATGGATCCATGGTTACATCAAATAGGTGAAATCTACCAAAGGTAGTCACAATTAAAGATAAAGGTACACTTTAGTATTGGTACTTTCTGAACAGCCCATTGGCACTTTGGGTGGTTTTAATTCCATTTGAAAGTTCATTTAATATAACATGTGGCATTTTATTTCAAAATATTGTATTTACATGTATATATCGTCTGGCCAAAATCGTAATTTGCAGAGTTGTTCAGATTAAAATCGGCTCATTTGACTCATTTCTTGACTCATGTCTTCATCTTTGGAATAATTTGGTTTGGGGGAAGAGGGGCAAAACGAAATGTTTTTCGAATGTTTTATCAAATAATTGTGGGGCTCCACAATTATTACAAACGGTTATGTTTATATATATATGTTAGCCGTTTCCGAACCAATTGTGGTCATATAATGTTTATTTTGTCATCAAAATTGTATGTTCTTTCCACTTTTTGTTACACATAGTTTATCATTATCTCACAACAAATATTTTGTGTAGCGCCCTCTATACCAAAACTCATCTAATCCCTTTAAATATGCAGTTGAAGTACAGCATTTACTATAATGATAGTAGGTGTATTGTTTTGTTATTTGTCCCAACAGCTCAAATCTTTCAATGTTGATGCAGTTGAGTTCGCTACGTCCTCCAGACATCTAGCTTGTTGGATATGTTTGATGCCACACCTGGTCAACTTCATCGTGGAATCGGATGAGAATAGAACAATTATAACAGAATCTTTCTTCGAGAGAATACACCATCTGAAATCGTCACCGCAGGTAAATGCTTAAAGGACAATGAAATCCAGACAAATTGTTGTATGCACTATAAGACACTAAATTTTATGAATAGTCCCTAAAAATTAGAGCAAAATCGGTAAAGAAATAAGAAAAATATGGCTCTTTGAAAAGAGCCATGTATTTCTTTGAGTGATATAAATTGGCAACGCACTCTGGCAAAGTTGTGGACAACTCCCCATACATTTTGTACACAGAATTTCAATTTTGTTCAATTTTCTGAAAATTTGTATTTACCCTTTGTTCGAGTTCAACATATGTTTTGTTTAATGCTTTTATACATAACATATCATGAGTTGGGGGAATGAACAAATGTGACTATGAAGAAAACTGTACAAATGGGAACTTTTGTGTACAAAACATATGGGCAGTTGTCCACACACTTCAATTCAATTCAATTCAGTTTATTCACAATTTAAAATACAAGATATAATACAGTGTAAAATGTGTACTGGGGATCACTTTAGAAAGCTATAAGCTTGTATAAAAAGCGCCCCTTACAATAAAATACAACTTAAAAGATAATGCAACATTAATCAATTACAAAGAAAACAATAACATCAATTAAACATAAAAAACAACAAACAAATACACACACACACACACACACTAGTTTATTGGTGTGAACTAATTTGTATACAATGGATAGAAAAGTATAATTTCACAATGAATTCATTACAATTATTTTCATTGTTTTCTTGAAGCAATTTACGGAAGGTGATTGTTGTATTGATGAGTCTAAAGAATTCCAAAGAACTGATGCATGATATCGAATTGAATTTGCTTGAGTTAAAGTTAAACGTAATAATGGCAAGTATAATTTATGTTTACGTCTTATATTTACAACATGAACTTGATTATTTTCAATAAAGAAATAATTGAATATGGTCGGGAGAAGCTTACGTTTAAAACGAAAAACAAACATTCCTGTTTTCAGTTGTATTAAATCGCGCAATATTAACGTATTTAGTTGTATAAAGAGGGGACTTGTGTGTTCACGGTAAGGTGCGTTACAACACAGTCTAATCGCTCTTTTTTGTAAAATAAAAAGACGTTTTATATAACACGAGCTCGCCCTTCCCCAAACAAGATTACAATAATCCAAATAAGGTAACACAAAGCGTTGTAGAGAGTAAACAATATATTCCCAGGAAGAAAGGGACGAAGTTTTTTCATAATACCTACTGACATACTAACTTTACTACAAACATTATCAATATGATTTTTCCATGATAGCGTATCATTAATCAAAACCCCTAAAAAATGTACTTTGTGTACTTTTTCTAAATACATATCATCCAATTTCACTTGAATATCGAAATCAGGGGGACGGCCATTTTTCAAAGAAAATATCATAAATTTACTCTTATCAAGATTAACTAACAACTTATTCGCTTTAAACCAGTTTGAAACCTCGTGTAATTCACGATTAACAATATTACTAAGTGTCATTATATCATTATGAGAAACAAAAATATTTGTATCGTCAGCATACAATATAAAATGCAACAATTGTGAGGTCTTAGCAATATCATTTATATAAACAAGAAACAGTAGGGGGCCGAGTATACTCCCTTGCGGGACACCACAGTTGACAGATAGAGATTCGGAATATACATTATTAAGATAAGTACGTTGTTTTCTTCTGGAAAGATAGTTTTTAAACCATTCATATGGTGCTCCTCTAATTCCATAAAACTGCAATTTGTATAAAAGAATGCGATGATCCAAAGAATCAAATGCTTTACTTAAATCGAGGTAAATTCCTATAGTATGTTCTTTTTTGTCCAAAGCAGATATTATTTGTTCAACGGCGTATGAAAGAGCCATTTCTGTGGAATATTGTGGTCTAAACCCAAATTGGTTTTGAGTAAGTATATTATTTGCATTTATATGTTGCATTAATATATTATAAACAATTTTTTCAATGACTTTTGATATAGGCGACAAAAGAGATATAGGGCGATAATTTTCAACTTGATTTGGGTTATTTTTCTTATATACAGGGATAACCTTTGCTGATTTAAAAGAGTCGGGAACAATTCCAGTACTTAATGAAAGATTAAATATATGAGTTAATGGTCGCGATATACATAATATCACATCTTTAAGGAAACATGAATTTAAATCATCAAGACCAGAAGAAAACGAACTTTTCAAATTCTTTACAATACTTATAACTTCACATTCATTTGTGGGTAAGAAAAATAAAGAACGTTCCGTTTGATTGCCAAGAAAATCAGTAAAATGAGCAGGAGTTTCCTGAATATTTGTTCCTATTGTGGTACCAATATTACAAAAATAATTATTAAATATGTCAGCCATACCTTTCTCTGATTCAATTTTACGGCCATTAGATATCAAGAATGAAGGTAATGTGCGTTTTTTAGATTTTCCCAAAATCTCATTTATAATTTGCCATGATTTTTTTTAAATTCTTCTGATTCATTTTTAACTTTTCAGCAAAATATTGTTTTTTAGATAAGCGTATAACTGAATTTAATTTGTTTCTATACTGCTTATAAGTAATTGCATTTTTTGTAGATTGATTATACAAATACTTTTTGAATAGTCTCTGCTTTCTATTTATCGAATAAAGAATACCTTTTGTGATCCATGGTTTATTAGGAGTAGTTTTCCTCTTCTTTATACGAGATGGGACCTGTGTCTTCTGATTGGCTTTACAAACGTTACGCAATTTATCATAAAAGGTTTTGTACGCAGGGTCGACATGATTACTTCTTAAGACCTTGTTCCAGTTCTCAGAATGCAAATCCTGTAGAACCGATGGTAGATTAATGCCAGAAAAGGGAGATTGTTTGGGTTGGGTACAATCGGGCGTACAATTGGTGCGCCATTCGTGGTTAGTGAACTGGAAAATGGGCAAGTGGTCACTTAAGTCCGTATATAAAATGCCAGATTCAATGGGTTTTTCAAACACATTAGAAAATATATTGTCAATGCAAGTTAACGAATGAGAAGAAATTCGGGTAGGCTTTGTAATTAAAGGTCGAAAACTGTTTGAATACATCATGCTCAAAAAATCTCCTGTTTGTACATGTGACGAGTGTTTTAAGATATCAAAATTAAAGTCCCCTGTTATATAACATTGTTTATTTTCATCTGCAATTTTGGAGATGCATTCATTCAAAGATTGATTAAAAATATCAGCATTTATATTTGGAGGCTTGTATACAACACCTACGAAAACATTTTTGCCATTTGTGCTTTCTATTTCAATAAACAAAGAGTCGACATTATTATCATCAACAAATATATCAGTTCTTTCTTTAAAACGAATTTGATCATGTATATAAAGACAAACACCACCACCTGTTCTAACAGCTCTAGAATTATGCAACATAGAGTATCCTCGCATATTAAATATTGGTGGTATATCTTGCTTGAACCAAGTTTCAGAAAAGGCATAAATAGAAAATTGATGGTTTAATGTATGAATATAATCCTTTTTAGTAATGACAGGATTTACATCTTTATTAAATGTGTCACTAAAGTAATATTGACATGAACTCTGGTATGTATCTAGTAATGGAGTATCATCATTCAACATAAATGGATCGAATATATAATCTTCCAAAGGTGGAGCATTAGTGAGACGATTATAGTTAAATGCAGCATGTATGGTTCGTTTGAATTCCTCATCTATAATCTGATTGAAAGGAAGGGTGATTAGAGTACACATTGGGCAATATAGACACCGATTAACATTGATATTTTCCAGATATGGGTCACATGATACATGAAAATTATGTCCACAAGAAGGTGTAACTTTTTATTGAGAAGGTGTAACTTTTTCTTATCAGAGTGCGTTGCCAATTTGAGTTCCCCATAGGAATAATGGTCATCTAACGGTAGTTTTCTTGTTTCTTGCCCGAGTGTGCTCTTACTTTCAGAGATTATTAGGTTATACGTATATCATACGTATAACCTATTGATTTCGTCAATATTTGTATTCTTTATTTGTATTTATTTATTCTCCCCATCAATTTTGTTCGTCAAATATCTCAAGATCAGATGAATCAAATATCATGAATCTTTACATAATGATAGATCACCGTCTATAGTAACTTATAACTGCCAACTTTTTCAGTGACGTCACATCAATGTGACGTCATCAGGAAGCCATTTTGTAAAATATCAATAATCATCATATCTCAGTCATGCATTATCAATTTCAATTCAAATTTGGCATCGATATTAATCAGGTCACCGGTCAACTTTTCAGCCTTTACACATGCGCATACAATTACAGACCCGCACGTACGCGTCCGTTAAATGAAAAAAAATGTCAAAAAATACTCAAAACCCCAACCCAAGTAATTTACTTTATGTTTCAGACAATTTAAGCGTTTCAAAAATGTATGCGCGCCCGTGTCGGCGCGCGCGTATTTGCGTGCGTAACGCGAATTAATAGGAAAATTTTCGTTTTTTCACATGTTTTGCAATCATTAGGTACATCCCTTAACACACCTTTTCAATTTGAGTAATTGTTAAAGGGGTAGTTTAGTTTTGGTAAGGCTGAACTTAGTAGCTAAAACCTGCACAGTAACATTATAAACTAATAGTTATAACTCCACCATGCTCGAAAGGTATACAAAATTACAAACGACTAAGTAAAAAGCCTGTTATCATTCAAAAAGAGCCATTCAAACACAAGAGGGCGCTTTTTTAAAAGGCATTGGTTTCAACTATTTTTCACACAAAAGTATGCATGTGATGTTTTATTGATATAATGATTAAATAGCGAGATCATCAACAACTATTTAAAAAACGCTTTTGAAAATTTTTGAAAAAGTGCAAGCATTTTTAAATTTGTTTCTAAAAATCATCTAATTATTTGGGCCCCAAATAATTATAAGATCAGATATATTTATTGATATTTCAGCCGTTTCTGGGTCGATTTTGACCAAATAAAGTTTATTCTGCCATTAAAATTGCATGTTCTCTCAAATTCGACATTCAGTTTGTCATTACCTCACACAAAAATTGTGATGTGCAGCGCCCTCTCTACCAAAACTAAACTACCCCTTTAACTCATAATGACGGAGAACGCGCGTCAAAGTCAAAATTACGCGCGCGCGCAAATTGGCAAAATATGGTATAAACAACCTTTTCTTATTCGGCCTTAACTTTTTAAATAGTCCAAAAATACCCAATTTTCATTTAATATTCGGAAAGATTATGAATTGTAGATACGAATTAATATCTCATTCATGCCAATATGCTATGAAGTCATCATAATGAGGGTTAAAGTTGAAAATAGGAATTTTAACCTATTTTAATCGATTTTAAAATGGATCACAGCGGACTTCCGACCATATCTCACTTATTTTCCATCGATATTGATATATCGTAGCTGATGTCATGCTCTATTTGCAATCTATATATTAATAACATTTCATTTTGTTCACTGGATCCTGATGAATCTTTTGATTGGAAATAATCTGTTACAAATTGAGGGTTAGCCAAAACCTATACTTTCGACCTATTACTGCTGCAGGAATTATGCTATCAACTTGAAATTTCGCATGTAGATAGGGACCTGCATGTCCAACATTTCATTAGTTAACACAAAATCGCAAAAATGCATATTACATTGTCTTATTTACCGTCAAAGGTCAAATATATAAAGCATGAATGCTCAATAACCACCTAAGCCACGGAAATGAGATTCAGCACACATGTAGGTTACAATGAGAGGAACATTTCATAAAATAAGGTCGGATAATGAAAATGGCGTTAAAGATATGTAAATTAGGTTCAAATGTCAAATAATTTACTGTTCCGCATTTAACTAACCATTAACTAACCATTAACTAACCATTAATTATTTGCACTTTCAAATAATATGTGTAGAATGTTAGAACAATTAACACTCGAGGTACATTTCACTCAGGCACGAAAACGCTCCATTCATCATGTATGCGAGTGTCAAACGGCCATTATTAAAACTCGAAAGCCAACATTTGACATACAAATTAGATAGAATATATACAAAATGCATGATTTCATTAAGGGTTTTAAAATGTCTCACTTACCATCACTTTCATCGTTACCTTTATATAGCAATTATTTTGACAAGTTACTTACATAAGTTATTTTGCATTTACAATTATCAAGAAATGCATCATGGTTTTGAGAGGAATAGCGCCACTTACGGCAAGGTCACATCTATATAGCAGTTATTGTGAGAAGTTTGTAAACAATTAATAGCAATACATCTTTCCATTCAGGAAAAAAGTATGAGAATTATCAATTTAATGCTGGCCAAGACATATTATCAGGCATTTAAATTCATATTATAATATTTACACGAGTCAGTCGGAACAATTTTCAGAGCTAAAACATTAAAATACATTATTTATTTTTAATTCAAAATTTGTCAAGCAACGCTGCATCACGGCTATTAACGCACTCTACTTGAAGTGGATTAGCGCCATCTAACGGCCAAAAATTCAAATATCGGTCCGCTAGCTAGTAAGTGTCTCAAAACACGCATGTTATTCGCGCGCTGTTCAATTTATAGGATTGCACATCCATTTCCAACTGCAAACGACATATTTCATGTCAAATATTGGTGGCAGGTCTGCTATCCATAAATACAATTTGTAGGTACTTAGTAATGACGGTAGACAAATATGCTTAAGGACGTTCCCCAGTTATGTTTGTGCGCATCCGAACTGCGCAGGTTGGTCAGATGACGCATGAATGGCTTTGCGCGTATCTAATTGTGACGTATGAATACGATTACGCACCTCTGTTTCAAATCATAAACAAGGTTGTTATAATTTGATGACATTCAATAATGGCATGAATTTTTGACCACTACCTTCTTTTTTGCCTACCTCCCTTTTAGATAGGAAGTTCAAAACGACAAGGAAAGTATGTTTTTCATGTCATCTCAAAAGCCTAATACATTTCCATTTACCCATGTTTGACTGTTAACTGTGTTGTCTTCACTAAGAATTGTTGTAAATTGGTACTTGACCAAATTTGAATCAAAACAATGTAAGAATGTAGGACTCTAGAGATTGCATTTGAGTTCATATTGATCATACGTTGTGACAAACACACGCACCTTCATTTATCTTGGTTCAATCCATTGGCAACAGAGGCCCAAACATATTTTGTTTCCAAGAGGCAAAAGATCTATTCTATCATCAAATTGGCAATATTACACTCACTATTTTGTTATAATATTTTTTCAAGGTGATGTATTTCATTATGAATGCAACAAGAAACATTTCATTTTCATTTTCGGGATCAAATACTGCCAATTTGATAATAGTGTTAAGTCAGCGAAATGTTTTCCAATTTGAGGATTGCCCGATCATTTGCATTTCAAGGTTTCGTGTGAGAAAACAACTGTACATTGAATTGCAACAAATTTGGGCAGATATTTTTTCTCTTGCTTTTTACTCGTGTTAAACATTTTCACTGATACTAAGCATGATTTGTCCAAGAATTGTTTTTACACTGTGAAACTCTATCAGTGGGTTAATTACCCCTGTTTCAGGGTTTTGTTTTTTTTCTCTATGTTTCATTCTTTTTTGTGACGCAAAGTACATCGCGACAGTATACAGCATATCAACCACTGCAACAACAAACAAATGCAATCTACAATCAACACTATTATAGATCAAGAATTATTTTTTCATTGGGACGGCAGACTAATATGTTACAACTCCCCTTTCCTGATTTGTCTTCCTCCAGTAGGCCTATCACTTTTTCCACAATTATGTCAAGTTTTGCGAAAGAACCTGTCCGGCGGTGTGGAGTTTAACACACAAAATACCACATGGGGGCGCTGCAAGTAAAAAACACACAAAAAAAACACCAACACATGGACCGTCCTTTGTGAATATTTCCCCACCCTATCACGGCAATTTTGGCAAGTTTTGTGAAACTGACATGGCTTTTGAATGTACAACATAGGTTTTATGAACCCACCCCATCATTGCATCCCTGGATAGGTTCCCGACCAGATTTCGTGGTCTTACGATGTTTCCTGCCGCATGGGGGCGCTGCTAGCACAAAAACGAGCACACGAACCCCCCCATTTTTATAGTTTTTCTGTATTCAGTAACCCTTTCTCTATAATTTTGGCAAGTTTCGTAAAAGTGTCATGGGTTTTGAATGTACAGCATAAGTTTTATGAACCCACCCCATTAGTGCATCAATGGATAGGTTCCAGACCAGATTTTGTGGTCTTGCGATGTTTTCTGCCGCATGGGGGCGCTGCTAGCACAAAAACGAGCACACGAACCCCCCATTTTTATAGTTTTTCTGTATTCAGTAACTCTTTCTCTATAATTTTGGCAAGTTTCGTAAAAGTGACATGGGTTTTGAATGTACAGCATAATTTTTATGAACCCACCCCATTAGTGCATCAATGGATAGGTTCCAGACCAGATTTTGTGGTCTTACGATGTTTTCTGCCGCATGGGGGCGCTGCTAGCACAAAAACGAGCACACGAACCCCCCATTTTTATAGTTTTTCTGTATTCAGTAACCCTTTCTCTATAATTTTTGGCAAGTTTCGTAAAAGTGTCATGGGTTTTGAATGTACAGCATAAGTTTTATGAACCCACCCCATTAGTGCATCAATGGATAGGTTCCAGACCAGATTTTGTGGTCTTGCGATGTTTTCTGCCGCATGGGGGCGCTGCTAGCACAAAAACGAGCACACGAACCCCCCATTTTTATAGTTTTTCTGTATTCAGTAACTCTTTCTCTATAATTTTGGCAAGTTTCGTAAAAGTGACATGGGTTTTGAATGTACAGCATAATTTTTATGAACCCACCCCATTAGTGCATCAATGGATAGGTTCCAGACCAGATTTTGTGGTCTTACGATGTTTTCTGCCGCATGGGGGCGCTTCTAGCACAAAAACGAGCACTCGAACCCCCCATTTTTATAGTTTTTTTGTATTCAGTAACCCTTTCTCTATAATTTTTGGCAAGTTTCGTAAAAGTGTCATGGGTTTTGAATGTACAGCATAAGTTTTATGAACCCACCCCATTAGTGCATCAATGGATAGGTTCCAGACCAGATTTTGTGGTCTTACGATGTTTTCTGCCGCATGGGGGCGCTGCTAGCACAAAAACGAGCACACGAACCCCCCATTTTTATAGTTTTTCTGTATTCAGTAACCCTTTCTCTATAATTTTTGGCAAGTTTCGTAAAAGTGTCATGGGTTTTGAATGTACAGCATAAGTTTTATGAACCCACCCCATTAGTGCATCAATGGATAGGTTCCAGACCAGATTTTGTGGTCTTACGATGTTTTCTGCCGCATGGGGGCGCTGCTAGCACAAAAACGAGCACTCGAACCCCCCATTTTTATAGTTTTTCTGTATTCAGTATCCCTTTCTCTATCATTTTGGCAAGTTTCGTAAAAATGTCATGGGTTTTGAATGTACAGCATAAGTTTTTTGAACCCACCCCATTAGTGCATCAATGGATAGGTTCCAGACCAGATTTTGTGGTCTTACGATGTTTTCTGCCGCATGGGGGCGCTGCTAGCACAAAAACGAGCACACGAACCCCCAATTTTTATAGTTTTTCTGTATTCAGTAACCCTTTCTCTATAATTTTGGCAAGTTTCGTAAAAGTGACATGGGTTTTGAATGTACAGCAGAAGTTTTATGAACCTTGCCCATTATCCCACCCCTAACAGAAAACGTCCCTGAGAAGGATTTTTAGGATATTGGTGTTTTCTGCCGCGTGAGGGCGCTGCTAGCAAGATTGAGAGCATACACCCCCAACTTTAATTTGTTTTTCCTCGTTTTGGATACCTTTCTCTACAATTCTCCCCAGTTTGGAGAAAATTACAATATATGAAAATATAAGTCACTTGTTTGTTTTTGTTTTTTTCTTTGTTTTTCTTTGTTTTTGAAGAACAAAATGGCGGAAAACAATAGAAATAATAAGAATTACTAAAAAAACTAAGTTTCTCATAATTTTCCGATTTTTTTTTTCTTCTAAATTTGAATTGAACAACCGTTCCATACGAAACCCAAGGTATGGACATGGTATTTTCATCTTCAATTAGTTCAGTTCAGTTCAGTTCATTTTATTTCCACAATTTAAAATACAATTCATGTGTACATTCACAGTAAAATACAGGTAGTTTGTTATACATCAAACTAAATAATAGTAAATTATGTGGTGGGGCAACAAAAGCAAACAATAAGCTTATCGAGGTTGTCCCCCGAGAGAAACATGCAAATTAATCAGTTACAATGTAAATTCAAAAATGAATACTGTTTCGAGTAGACACATAAAGTAAAGAGAAACACACACGGACAGACGCACACACACACACACACACACACACACACGCACACACACACACACACACACACACACACACACACATACACATACATATATGCCAGGTTACCGTACTAATATTCACTGGTTAGCGGCATTTGCCAAAAGCACTAATTTATATTTACGTTTAAAGGAGTTCACAGAGGGGCTGTTTCTAATTTCATTTTCAATGTGATTCCAAATAATTGGTCCCTTATAGAAAAGGGAATCTTTTGAAACATTGGATTTCACCAGAGGAAGATGATAATTTGTTGATGACATTGTATTATATTCATGAACATCTTGATTCAAATAGAAATAAGAAGATATTAAATGAGGCAATTTGTCTTTAGAACATAAATACATAAATATTGCAATATTATAATTATTCAAATCAAATACATTTAAAATCTTCATTTTGGCAAAGAGAGGCTTTGTGTGGGCAAGATAAGCAGAGCTGGACGGCTTTCTTTTGCAATAAAAATAATCTATTTACATAGGTATCAGAAGCATTGCACCACGCTATATTGCAATAATTTAAATATGGAAGAATTATTGCACTGTACAGAGTTTGTAATATATAATGAGGTAATTGGCGTAATCTATATAATATTCCAACACCTTTAGAAACCTGATTACAGACGACACCAATGTGTTCATGCCACGATAATTTATTGTCTATAATAACCCCTACAAATTTGAGAGATGAAACACATTTAATACTTTCATTTCCCAATTTGACTTCACAATCTATATTTATATGTCTCTTTGTGAATATCATATAATTTGTCTTCTTAACATTTAAAACTAATTTGTTAGCAAATAACCACTGAGAAAGATTTACTAATTCAAAATTAAATTTATTATATAGTGTACAAGGATCTTTACCGGACATGAACACACTGGTGTCATCTGCAAATTGAATAAAATGAAGATCATCAGAGACATTGTAAATATCGTTCATATATATTTTTAAAAAAGCAAAGGGCCTAAAATTGAGCCTTGGGGCACTCCACAACTAAAAGCCTTCATTTGAGATTCACATTTTCCAACCAAAATATATTGTTTGCGCTCAGATAAATAACTTTGACACCAATCCAGCAAAACACCCCTAATTCCATAATGTTTAAGTTTATCTAATAAAATTGTGTGATCCAAAGTGTCAAATGCCTTGCTGAGATCAAGAAATAATCCCAACATAACTTCTTTTTTATCAAAACAATTAGTAACTTTATAAATAAACTCAGATAAAGCTGAAGAAGTGGAATGTCCTGGCCTAAAGCCATACTGATGATCTGATATAATATTGCACTCATTCAAAAACATTTTATTATAAAATGCTTTTTCTAACATTTTTGAAAACACAGGAAGTACTGATATGGGTCTATAATTACTAACGTCGTTATCCATTCCACCCTTAAAAACTGGTATCACTTTGGCCACTTTCATTTTGTCTGGAAATATACCCTTTTCTAAAGATAAGTTAAATATTTTACAAAGTGGCTCACAAATAATATGAATAACGCGCTTTACAATAGAAATGTCTACATTATCAAAACCAGAGCTAGATTTACTTTTTAAATCACAAACAATTTCAATTACTTCTTTGGGTGTCACCGGAGTAAAAAATGCAGTTTTCTCATTATTTTTTAAAAAGGTCATATAATGGACTGAACACGGAACATCATCCTGTAATTTGCAACCAATACTTACAAAGTAATCATTACAAATTTGAGCAATCACATTTTTATCTTGAACAATGTTTCCCTCATACTGTATTTCTTTAATATTGTTTTTACATTTCTTTTGAGTACCCAATTGATCCTGTAATATATTCCAAGTACGTTTCATGTCACCCATGGCAAATTTTCTTTTCAAATACGTATGTTTAGCTTTTTTCAATTCTTTATCAACTAAATTTCTATACCTTTTATATACATCAGGTCTATACTCTGACCGATTCTTTAAATATTTTCTATACAACAACCATTTTTTATTGCACATTTTACGTAGAGTATTTGTAAACCAGGGTTTATTTTTACATGTATTTTTATTTTTCACCAATTTGACAGGAAAACAATCATTATGACATTTCAAAAATTGATGTAAAAAACAATCATAGCTGTGATTGGGGTCTTCATTTATTACCCATATAATGTGTTTTATTTTATTTATAAACTTTATAATATTTGTTTCACTATAATCACGCTTTTCAAAAGTACATTCTGGATTATTATTTTGGTGATTGCAATATCTCTAACAAATACAAAAAATAGGTAAGTGATCACTTACATCTGCAGCCAAGACACCTGTTAACATATTGTCAAAATTATTAGTAAAAATATTATCAAGTAAAGAGCATGTATTTTCTGTAATGCGAGTAGGGAAATGAATTAAAGGATACATACAATTCACCATAAATACATCTAAAAAAACGTTCACAAATGTGCATGTAAAAGCTTTTAACAAGTCTATATTATAATCCCCCATCAAAAATAGATCTTTATTTTCAGTATTTACAGTTTGTAAAATTAAATATAATGATTCAATAAAAGACTGAACAGAACACCCAGGTGGCCTGTATATTGCACCAATAATGATATTTTTATGAGTATTATTAATTTCTACAAAAATACTTTCAATAAAATCATTATTTACATCCAAATCTACTCTATGTACAAAGTCAAAATCATTACGTATAAATATTCCAACTCCACCTCCTCGCTTTCCTTCACGACAATTACCTTTAAAATTATATCTATCAATATTGCACAAAGAATCATTGGGTCTTAACCATGTCTCAGTGACGCCTATTGCACTAAATTTAACATTTAAAACATCTAAAAGTGAATTAATTGAATCAATATTTTTTCCAATGCTCCTACAATTCATGTGTACACAGTAACAGTATCTAATAAACTTATATTGAAAGTGATTTTATGTAGAACATTATATAACACAAAATGAGTGTAATATGTGTACATTATAATAATTATAGGTTGTGTAAATTAATTGTACTGTCCAGGCATTGACATGAATTAGTTTATTCATATAATCTATATGATCGGTAACAGGTTGTCATGACCTGACAAAAATTGTATGGATATTTCTTTTGTTTTTCTTTGTTTTTAAGTACAAAATGGCGCAAATCACTGAATATAATAAGAATTAAGTCATATATAGTTTGTATCTATTTTTATGATTAAAATCTGCTAATGAGGGTTTCTTATGACGTCAACTATTAGGTCATTTGATCATTTGCTGCTCATGAGCGCCTGGCGAGCGGTGCGAGTTTTCCGCTCTCAAGCCTGCATGGAGGAGATTTTTTATCAGTGTGAGGAAGTGTGAGGAAGTGTGAGGAAGTGAGGAGAAAGAGAGGAGGTATGCGAAGGTCGTTGGTCAGTCGGACCGTACTAGGTCTATGGTCGGACCGAGCTAGACCAGAAGTTTGAGTGTTAGTCTTATCAATTAAACTCAGTAAAAGTATACTGTAGGTTATGTCATTGGTTGTGTGTTCATGAGGTTTGCGAGATGTAGAACACTTTAAATGTGTGTATAAAAGAGATTGGGAGAGAGAATACTCATTCTAGAGAAAACAGTGATAAAATCTGTCCCTGCATTGTTTAATAAATGCTACTCTCTTGTTTTAGTTTTTGGCCTCAATAGAGACTTGTTGTGTTATACTTTTAGAATCAGAAAAAATGGCAACTTGCAGACATCATCATTCCATTTTTTTCTCTGCAGGGAAATCATGTTTGGTTTAGTGGCCACTACAGACAGGATAGCTGCAGCTATAGACCACTTAAATATACATGCTGTCTGAATGTTTATAGGTCATGTATTAATAAAATAAGAATGAAGAGGTCTACAAACCTAGAATATTATCTCTATGATAGCACTAAGCCTGGGGGAGGGGGCCGTTAACACAACATGGGATTGTTGACAGAAGAGATAAAAGGGTCAAAAGCGGAAAAGAAGGTGACCAGTTGATTTCCACCGAGGTGGAAATTAAACAAACGGAGAATTCTCCTAATGCAAACATTTTGATATGGACAAAATCCACTTGGTTTAAGTTTATAGGGTACAAATTGAAGAAATTGCGTACGTAAATTATCATGTACTGTTATGTGCTTGATAAGTTGTGTAAAGATCACTTCCACATTGACTTTGCGGACCTAATGGGCCTCTAAATCCCATCAAATTCCACAAAAATGTCCTGATCTATGTTCCAGAATATGTAATATTACATAATTATGTTGAAAAGATAACTTTGCCTACTTGATAACAGTCCACTTGGCGAAAAAAGCTCAAAAACTAGATATTCTGACATTTTTCTATGTTTTTTTTATCATATTGTCGTAAATAGCGCCCTCATATGGTGACCTCTAAAAATGTTTATGATTGCAACTTGTAAAGCTTGATCTGCTTGACACATGTGACAAATATGAAAGTGGTTGATTGAAGATTTAAGTGTTGTGGGTTCGAATCCAAGGCAATATTTGTTAACTTTCTTTTTTTTTTTTTTTTTTTTTGGGGGGGGGGGGGGGGAGGGTATCTAATATTATTGATATGATGATTGCGTAGTTTTTTTTTTAATCATCCTTTTATCATAACAAATCGATACGTACAGTATAACCTTAATTCGTCTAAGTGACGTATTCAAAATCTAGTTCTTCTTAATCTCATCAAGACAATGAAAGCAACATTTTGTTTTGGTTTCATTGCCCATTAAAGGTATGGTGACAAGAAAACTGCCTCAAAATTGGGTTTTACTGTATCTAAGGTAGATTTTCATGAAGATTACTAATACAAACATATTTTCCTCGTGGGAAAACCCGGTAAAATAAAAATATCAACTTGTAAATTCACTTTCGGAACCCCCGTAAAAAAACTGAGTCCCGGGCGAACAAAAAATGACGTCATCTTTGTGACGTCACCTGCAGGCAATCGCAGTTTAGCTCGGTCATAGACGTACACGCTGAGTGAAATACTCACGATGACACAGAGATATTATTTACATTTGTTTCAATATTTGCAAACATTTGTTCAGGTTTATATCATGGACGATATACACTCAGATGTGTAGCTGCATCCTGCTACAATTCATTTCTTAGCAATTCTTAAGCATTTTCAGTAAAACCTCAATTTACAAGCAAAAACGAGTTTGTTTTACAAGCAAGTCATAGGCTCTGCATGTAAACAATGCGTTGCGGTCTGCATGTGATGTCATGAATCGGGTAACACGTGCGCACATTCCCGCTCTGCTATAAATGACTTTTTTTAGGAGCATGGAACGCCGATGCGAAATAAAGCAAAAAAGTTGCATGAAATTTACCTTTTTTTCCCAACTTAAGGATTTCTTTGAAAAAAAGAGTGTGGTATATCAATAAAGGCACATATTTAAAGCTATAAACCTGAATCAAAGCCGGGCTTTCCCCCTCCTTTAAAAGGAAAAATAGAATACTGACTTGGTAAATACTATAGGTTTTCCCGCCCAATTTCGTCAAAATAGCGGGCATATTCATTATGTCATTATATCAAGTTCGAGTGGTTTTTGTAAACCTACTGTTTACACTGTTCAATTTTAAATTCCAGAACATTCATCTTCGTCAAATTGCATTCAGTTTGCAATGACAACGTATTCAAATTGGTTAGAATGTCAAACAATTTGGCAATACGCATCCGTCATTCAAATTCGTGCCAGTTCGCTTGACCTTATAGATTTCGGACCGATTTGGGTTTTCTATTTCGTTTTCAGGCGTCCTTCTTAGCACATCTAACATTCAAATAAGAACGATCAGAACTAAATTAATGAATAGGATTGCGCACATTCCAAAGATGTTCGCCCTAAGACGAAACAGAATGTATAAACGCCTACATTTGACCTTTATAGACGAAATCGAATGCTCTTCACACGATTTTCTAAGTTGAATGGTGTTATTTCAATTCGGTTTGACACAAGTTGGCAATAGCACAGTCCAAACATCAAATTGAATGAAATAATTTGCTAATTGAAACACTATCCTGATCTTCAAGTTCGTTCTAAATTGCGTGCTGTTAATGACCATTTGAGTGCTGTTTTAACGAAATTGGGCGGGAAAACCTATATTATTGCTTGATTGACTGTTTTGTAAATTATCTAGTGAATGCAGGTTAAACTAATACAATATAAACATGTTTAATCATACGTCCATTTAAGAGACTTCAAACAGTCAAATTCTTCGTATTTCCATGGTTTAGGGTGTTTTTTTTGACACTCGAGGAAATACAATGGAAACACGATGGTGACACTCGACAATAGACGGCACTATACTGTTTAAGAATACTACAATCACAATAAATCATCATGCATTGTTTTTTGTTTTTTTATTTACGCGTGTCAATCCTCGAAGAATGATTCAATGGTGCAATGTTATGTTTTGAATATGATCCCTGAATTGTTGAATATTGTTCATTAGAAAGCAATCGAGTGTTTTCGTTTCGAAGTGAATATATGAAACAGTAATAAAACGAACAGTCGAACTGTCATGTAATGTTTTGGCAAATTACATACAATTATGTAATTAATTCAATTCGAAATTACTATGTGTTTGATATGTCAATTGCGTTTTTCGTCGTGTCGTCTAAAACAGTATACAAATATACCATGCCTTAAAATGGTTTAGTTGAAATTATGGACTCTGAGGTTACTTCAATACAGTAGTACTATTTTTCTGAGGGGCGCAGCCCCGAAGGAATCAGTAGTATTTAAGTAAATTATGGCCCGTGAATTCAAATGGCGCCTCGAACAAAGGCATGGTGTATATGTTTTATATTCCTCGTCCAAAACTGTTTCTTTTTTTATTCAAATAGAAACAAAATCATACGAGTCTGTAACATGGCAAGGTCTATATTATGTCACGTGGGTTGACGCAAATAAGACTAATTTTCAAACATGCCATGTACAAGGTATAAAATCATTAAATTTATTAATCTCCAAATAACAGTTTTGCACATAACATAATATAGGGTATTCCAGTTTCAATGGACTAGTCCACAACGTAATATTTCTACACACAAAAAAAAAGAAGGAAAAAAAAGAAAAAAGAAAACAAATTATCTCAACTTCTCATTTTCTAAATCCTGACAATCTGACACACAGATATAACCTATTATCGATCGATACACTGCCTTTGCAGGTTACTTCCCAGACTTCAGCCACACAGGCTTTCACAAAAGATTAAACTCAACGATACGCATCACGCTTTCCGTGAAGTCATTGTCTCTTGTTTGGGTTCCCTGAACCACCGATGAATGTTGCTAGCAGATGCAGCGTCCTGCATCTAATCCCGATGTTGGAGTCGCGACGCGTCGCTCATGACCGAAGATAATCGCGTCCTGTCGACGACCAATGGTGGCTTCTCGATGCCGACGTTCGATGAGCGGTCCCTGATGAGCTCCTGTGTGTTGCGTTCCTCGGAGCTGTAAACTCCGGCCCCAGCCCACGTGCCATCTAAAATGTAAAGTTTCCAAAAGAACATTTCCACTACATGTTTCCATAATTCATCTTTTTCCTACACTCGTGTGTCAACAAATTTATATAACGGCGCATAGTGTTCTAAAAACAAATGCTATATTTGATCAACTATACTTCATAAATTATCAAATGATAGTTGAGTATTCATTGCAAGCAATTCACTCAGAAATACATATAAACACAAACATAATTCAACTGGCGTGCATAAAAAGGATGTATTATTAACATAGTTAATTGATCTTTACACAATCATTCGACAATCCAATTACCTTGTACTTAACACATATATTACAAACAATTCAATTTACAACTCACCGATGGTGACCAGAAGTAAGATACTCAAATAAAATTTACAGTCTCTTCTTGCAGGCGAGTAAGGTAGCTTCCCAATAACTTAACTTATTGAGTTAACTGGAGGAACAAATTAAATAAGTTGAATGAAATAAACGAACATAAACTGCAGCTGCATGAAGAAATAATATGACCTCCCGCTTCGACTGTCTGCTTGGGTGTGTCTTCTTCCCACTAATTTCTCACACAGCCCTAGCTGTAGCTACATATTACAATCCCAATCCACATACCTCAATATGCTAAGTGACATGAATCTTTTAAATGAGTATGTTACCCTTTACATTCAAAGAAACAACTTGATTCCATATCAACCCATGTTACAAGCCTCCACCGAGATCAAATGGGTTTACCTGAATTAATATGCAAATTACCTCCACCAACAATGGCACAGTCATGCATCCATGCACTCTATCATGGACCCCTCTCCGTCTCCCTTTCATCTCACCATCAATGGCACCTATTCATACATCAATGCACACACAACACCCATACGTACACACAGCCACACAATATACGCCCTCTCCCTACGAACCAAGTACAGTTCTACAAAATGCAGAAGAAACAAGATAAAACCAAAAATAAACAATTGTCACTTTCCAATGTGACAATTTACTCCCCGTTTTACCTGAAATTGCCTCAATTTAACAAAAATACATACAACATAAAAACGAATCAAACCCAACATGTCTTGTAGCTACGCTAACAGTTTTTTGCAGGCGCGTTTTTTTTTTTTTTTTTAAGTTTTTTTTTTTTTGTACCTTATACAGCCTACCATCTCATAAAAGCATATTCTCGCTTACTCTCTAGCGCAATGTTATTCAACATTTGTTATAAATACTGCAGCAATACAAACATTGTAAACCTCTTTGCGTTACTTAGCACTGTGTGCACCTATGAGGTTGCCTAGCTGGAATGCTCCCCAGGGAGTGGACAATGTGCACTTTGTGTGCTGGATTGAGTGCAGTATATATCCAATGACCGGGGTAATAATAGTGATGCGCCGCGAGCGTCGAAAGACGGAACGTGCGCTATATAAGTAGCCACCATTATTATTATTATTATTATTATTACTCTATTCGCCTTTCCTAAACTAACATCCAGATTGTTGATATCTGTTGGGACAAAAATAGCAAGCTTATTAGTAAGTATCATATCTGCGTTGTGTCATCGGTGGGGCTAGGAATTCACTTTGATGTGAACCGTAACCATTTCTATGATGCATAGAAAAATAATTGACTCTGTCGGGATATGATCGATCATAAGACCATGTCATGAATCGGTGTCTGGGTGGTATGCTAGTCAGCTGACCTGGCGCCGAGGCTCTCTGGCAAATTTCACACGATCTGCAGTAGTTGGCTACATCTGCAAAAATCCTGGCCAGTAAAAGGTGGTTAGTATTGTGTATAGGGTTCTCTTTACCCCTGGGTGCTCGCCATCCGTAGTCTCATGGGCTGCTTGTATGACCTGTAATCGATAGGGTGTTGGAACCACAACTTGGGTAAACACCTTGTTTGATTCGACTGCGGGAGAATGAAACTTCCTGAACAAAATACCATCTTTGTAGTGGAAGGATGAAACGGCCTGGTTTTGACTGACCCATTCAGTCTGATCTCTACCTAGTTTACTGACCCTGTTTAGGTTGGCATCATCCTGTTGAGCTTTCTGCAAGATTTCTGGCGTCACGCCTGCACCTAAGCCTGGTGGGATATTCAAAGGTTTTGAATGGTTAGATTGTTTCGTATGGGTTTGGGTGTATAACGGCACACCTGGATGAATTGGTGCTGTCCAATTTGGATCTAGATCATTGGGTGCCCTCACTCCTGCAATATTCCCTAAAATAAGATCAAAGAAAGGGGCTTCCATGCACAATGCTTCAGTCATCCCTGAAAAGAAAGGTGTATTAACATGAATGTTGGCTACCGGGAACTGCTTCACGGTTCCATCAATGAGTACACAACCTTTGTACTTCCCTGTCATTTGAGATGCATCTACGAGGTCTTCCTTTATCACTGCACTGCTGCATCCGCTGTCCCTGAGTACTGAAACCCTATTCCTTCCTACAAATCCTGTAGTTCCAGGCATCTTCTCGACTACTTCTTCACTGCATGCAGCGCTAAGAACGGGAAGTGAATGACCACACTGTAATTGTACACGATTATCCTTTACACAACATTCGTGAGGCAAACTGTGTGTTGTAACAAGCATGCACGAAGCTTCCGTTGTGGCAGGATTGTTACTAGCATTACGTACGTTTGATGGCTCGTGTGGCTGCAGACCAAATTGAAACTGTGGAATGGAATTTTCATTAAGAAAGGGGGTGAATCTCTCAGGTGGTATAGAGTTAGTGGCAAACGGATTTACCAGTGGAGAAGGTGCTGTTGGGTAGTCCTCTGACGTCATCAAACCTGCAGCATTCTGAGGGTTATGTCTACAATCCTTTGCCAAGTGACCGTATTTACGGCACACAAAGCATGAAGGTGGAGGTCTACTGGCGAACCTTGTGTTGCAGTCTTTCGCAAGATGTCCCTGTTTATGACAAAGAAAACATTGTTTAGAACTCTGTCCTCTTGGAGGAGGTGGATGATGACTTTGCTTACCAGCTTGTTGGTCCGACTCATCCGGTGATGAACCGATTAGTCCGCTGGGAGGACGGGGATCAGGTTGACGTGGGGAATTGAAAATGCCCCCTCTTGCTTCTAAGTACTGTTCAGCAATGGTAGATGTTGCTGTTACATCTGCCGGTTTTCTCTCCTTTACGAAGAGAGCCAAGTCACGTGGGCAGCTCTCCAAAATCTGCTCTCTGAGAAATAAATCTTTCAGGGCATTATATGTGTGGTTAGTGTTTGATAGATCAATCCACCTGTTCAGATAACTTTCAAGACGAGCCGTGTACTGGTGTGCAGTCTCTCCCTTCTGAGGCTTTCCTGTAAGAAATTTGTTACGAAAACAATCAGCCGTCAGTTGGAATCTTTTCAACAACGCAGATTTTAGCGGAGCATAGTCATTAGCTTGGTCGTTAGGCAGGCGAGAATATACTTCGAGAGCATTACCCGTTAGCAAAGCACTAAGATTAATCGCTAAATCTTGGTCAAACCAGCCCTGGCTGCTCGCATAGCGCTCGTATCGATGCAAGTAAGCATCTAAATCATCCCATTCTTCGTTAAACGCAGGCAATTTTGGCGCTCTAGCAGAAGACCTGTGTCCCTCATTTCCATTTGTGCTCACCTGTTTCTGAGAGCTCAACTTTTCGTGAGACTGAGCTATCTTCAAATTTACTGCTGCAGTCTCAGATTCTATTTTCTTAATTTCCAAAATCTCTGCCCTTGCATCTCTCTCGTTATCTTGTTGCTTCTTTACAAATTCTTGTAATTCACTTCCACTAAATCCAAACTCCTTTCCAGCGTCTATAAGTTTGGCTAGATCCATATTGAACACTATGTTAAAACACAACTTACACAATTACAAATACAGCTAGTACAACAATATTCTAAATACAAGGTTTCCTAATATAAACCTAGTCCGGTTCTAATAACCCACGTGATCGTACATGGCATGCAAAAGGTTTCCCGGACCAGCCCCCAAATTGTCACGTGGGTTGACGCAAATAAGACTAATTTTCAAACATGCCATGTACAAGGTATAACATCATTAAATTTATTAATCTCCAAATAACAGTTTTGCACATAACATAATATAGGGTATTCCAGTTTCAATGGACTAGTCCACAACGTAATATTTCTACACACAAAAAAAAAAAAAAAAAAAAAATGAAAAAAGAAAACAAATTATCTCAACTTCTCATTTTCTAAATCCTGACAATCTGACACACAGATATAACCTATTATATATAAAGCGTAATGTTGAATTGGAATTTGCAGGGTGATTTTCAGAGTCGATCGTAATTCCGCATCGCATCCGAACCGATCCGGCATCATAATATTGTCTAAACATCCGCCACGCGGTATCAACTATCATTTCCTGTACCATTGTTGAAAATTAGGGCGTATAAGATCTATACTTACATCCTTTTACCTAAAATATATCCCAAATTTTCTGACGTTTTTTGTTTGCTAAAGGGCGTATCTCGAGATACATCCTTCTCCCAGACGGATACCGAGCAGAATCCAACAAGATTTCCACGGACAGGGGCGTATGTATAGATACGCCCTTTTGGCGTACGGAATACGACGATAGTTATGCAATCGGGTACAGAGGGCCCCCGATATCTCAAAAACTATAACTCGAGCTCTTCTGAAATTTGGCCCAATGAAAATTTTGACCTCAAAAACCCCAAGTAGACAATAACAAAAAAAATGGCCTATTTTCGAGATACGCCTCTTTGCCAGACGACGGCCGCGATGCATCACGCTTTCCGTGAAGTCCTTGTCTCTTGTTTGGGTTCCCTGAACCACCGATGAATGTTGCTAGCAGATGCAGCGTCCTGCATCTAATCCCGATGTTGGAGTCGCGACGCGTCGCTCATGACCGAAGATAATCGCGTCCTGTCGACGACCAATGGTGGCTTCTCGATGCCGACGTTCGATGAGCGGTCCCTGATGAGCTCCTGTGTGTTGCGTTCCTCGGAGCTGTAAACTCCGGCCCCAGCCCACGTGCCATCTAAAATGTAAAGTTTCCAAAAGAACATTTCCACTACATGTTTCCATAATTCATCTTTTTCCTACACTCGTGTGTCAACAAATTTATATAATCAGCGCATAGTGTTCTAAAAACAAATGCTATATTTGATCAACTATACTTCATAAATTATCAAATGATAGTTGAGTATTCATTGCAAGCAATTCATTCAGAAATACATATAAACACAAACATAATTCAACTGGCGTGCATAAAAAGGATGTATTATTAACATAGTATATTGATCTTTACACAATCATTCGACAATCCAATTACCTTGTACTTAACACATATATTACAAACAATTCAATTTACAACTCACCGATGGTGACCAGAAGTAAGATACTCAAATAAAATTTACAGTCTCTTCTTGCAGGCGAGTAAGGTAGCTTCCCAATAACTTAACTTATTGAGTTAACTGGAAGAACAAATTAAATAAGTTGAATGAAATAAACGAACATAAACTGCAGCTGCATGAAGAAATAATATGACCTCCCGCTTCGACTGTCTGCTTGGGTGTGTCTTCTTCCCACTAATTTCTCACACAGCCCTAGCTGTAGCTACATATTACAATCCCAATCCACATACCTCAATATGCTAAGTGACATGAATCTATCAAATGAGTATGTTACCCTTTACATTCAAAGAAACAACTTGATTCCATATCAACCCATGTTACAAGCCTCCACCGAGATCAAATGGGTTTACCTGAATTAATATGCAAATTACCTCCACCAACAATGGCACAGTCATGCATCCATGCACTCTATCATGGACCCCTCTCCGTCTCCCTTTCATCTCACCATCAATGGCACCTATTCATACATCAATGCACACACAACACCCATACGTACACACAGCCACACAATATACGCCCTCTCCCTACGAACCAAGTACAGTTCTACAAAATGCAGAAGAAACAAGATAAAACCAAAAATAAACAATTGTCGCTTTCCAATGTGACAACTGTCATGTAATGTTTTGGCAAATTACATACAATTATGTAATTAATTCAATTCGAAATTACTATGTGTTTGATATGTCAATTGCGTTTTTCGTCGTGTCGTCTAAAACAGTATACAAATATACCATGCCTTAAAATGGTTTAGTTGAAATTATGGACTCTGAGGTTACTTCAATACAGTAGTACCATTTTTCTGAGGGGCGCAGCCCCGAAGGAAATAGTATTATTGAAGTAAATTATGGCCCGTGAATTCAAATGGCGCCTCGAACAAAGGCATGGTGTATATGTTTTATATTCCTCGTCTAAAACTGTTTCTTTTTTTATTCAAATACAAACAAAATCATACGAGTCTGTAACATGGCAAGGTCTATATTATGAATACAAGTTGAAACTTTATTCGTCCCATCTTAGCGAAGGTAAACTTGTTACTGTTATCATACAAACAAGTCAAGCATTACACATTTTCCGGATAATTGTCTACAATTGTATTGCCCGAAATTTGCCGCTTATGTCAAACACTTCTGTGTCATGCGCCAACTTCCTATATTTGCTTGTTTTCCTATGTATGGCAAGCCAGGGAGGAAACAATTAAATATATAGGAGTGTCAATAATATATATATGTATCTCAAATATATATACATATATGTACATAAATATATGTAAATATTCATATTAATATATACATCAACCAAATATATGTGTAACAAAATAGAAATATATATTTTCAACAATATAGATATATAAATTATATATAATTGCAAGCAGTAATCATAAATGATTGAAAAGGAAGAATAATAGTAGGCGTAGCTTAATAAGCAATGTTCCTCCTTTTAATCCGCCAAATGAAAAAAAGGCACTGATCCAAAAATTGGTCTACGCCAGGACTCGAACCTGGGTCTCCGGCTTGGAACGCCGATGCCTTAACCACTAGGCCACGGGGACCGTGTGATTGAAGACAGATCCAGTTCAGGTCATTGGCAAGCCAATCTCTCGGCCCTTTGTGCTCAAGTATTCATGGGGAAGGAGTTACGAACAATGCAAGCCGCCTTTACTTCAGCTGGATCACAATAGAGTGATTCAAGTATTAGTTAGAACATATATATATAAGCAAGAAGTAAAGTAATACATACAGCTTCGGTTTTTTCCAATATAAAAATAATTGCAAGGAGTAATCATAAATGATTGAAAAGGAAGAATAATAGTAGGCGTAGCTTAATAAGCAATGTTCCACCTTTTAATCCGCCAAATGAAAAAAGGCACTGGTCGAAAAAGGCGGCTTGCATTGTTCGTAACTCCTTCCCCATGAATACTTGAGCACAAAGGGCCGAGAGATTGGCTTGCCAATGACCTGAACTGGATCTGTCTTCAATCACACGGTCCCCGGAGACCCAGGTTCGAGTCCTGGCGTAGACCAATTTTTCGACCAGTGCCTTTTTTCATTTGGCGGATTAAAAGGAGGAACATTGCTTATTAATGCGGCTTGCATTGTTCGTAACTCCTTCCCCATGAATAGTTGAGCACAAAGGGACGAGAGATTGGCTTGCCAATGACCTGAACTGGATCTGTCTTCAATCACACGGTCCCCGTGGCCTAGTGGTTAAGGCATCGGCGTTCCAAGCCGGAGACCCAGGTTCGAGTCCTGGCGTAGACCAATTTTTCGACCAGTGCCTTTTTTCATTTGGCGGATTAAAAGGAGGAACATTGCTTATTAAGCTACCCCTACTATTATTCTTCCTTTTCAATCATTTATGATTACTCCTTGCAATTATTTGTATATTGGAAGAAACCGAAGCTGTATGTATTAGTATACTTCTCGCTTATATATATATATGTTCTAACTAATACTTGAATCACTCTATTGCGATCCAGCTGAAGTAAAGGCGGCTTGCATTGTTCGTAACTCC
The DNA here is from genome assembly GCA_037951105.1 of Echinarachnius parma. Lineage (NCBI taxonomy): Eukaryota > Metazoa > Echinodermata > Echinoidea > Clypeasteroida > Echinarachniidae > Echinarachnius > Echinarachnius parma. The sequence goes on along the minus strand of JBAMJV010003792.1, from coordinate 31,440 downwards.
TTCCCCATGAATACTTGAGCACAAAGGGCCGATAGATTGGCTTGCCAATGACCTGAACTGGATCTGTCTTCAATCACATGGTCCCCGTGGCCTAATGGTTAAGGCATCGGCGTTCCAAGCCGGAGACCCAGGTTCGAGTCCTGGCGTAGACCAATTTTTCGACCAGTGCCTTTTTTCATTTGGCGGATTAAAAGGAGGAACATTGCTTATTAAGCTACGTCTACTATTATTCTTCCTTTTCAATCATTTATGATTACTCCTTGCAATTATTTATATATTGGAAGAAACCGAAGCTGTATGTATTAGTTTACTTCTCGTTTATATATATATGTTCTAACTAATACTTGAATCACTCTATTGTGATCCAGCTGAAGTAAAGGCGGCTTGCATTGTTCGTAACTCCTTCCCCATGAATACTTGAGCACAAAGGGCCGAGAGATTTGCTTGCCAATGACCTGAACTGGATCTGTCTTCAATCACACGGTCCCCGTGGCCTAGCGGTTAAGGCATCGGCGTTCCAAGCCGGAGAACCAGGTTCGAGTCCTGGCGTAGACCAATTTTTCGACCAGTGCCTTTTTTCATTTGGCGGATTAAAAGGAGGAACATTGCTAATTAAGCTACGCCTACTATTATTCTTCTTTTTCAATCATTTATGATTACTCCTTGCAATTATTTATATATTGGAAGAAACCGAAGCTGTATGTATTAGTTTACTTCTCGCTTATATAAATTATATATATAGCGATTCAGAATGAGATCAACGTGTATATATATTTGTTTACACTTTATTTCTCGTTTTCGTATATATTTCTCGTTGCTCGTATATTTCTCGTTGCTCGTATATATCCGGCAGTTTGTATATATCTGAGAGCGAGATTCCGGTGCAGTATATATTTCGCTTCCTCGTATATTAGGTTTAAATATCCGGGTGGCCAGTTCATGCACAATATATTTCGGCGGTGTGTACATACATGTCTATTTTTCTTCATATATATATTTTCTTGTTTATGTATATTATTTTGGTGATACATATATTGTCATAAGTATGTATATATTAATCAAAATATATATATTTCGATAAATGTATATATTTTAAAATATATATATATATTTTGACAAATATTTTGACAAATATATATATTTTTATAAATATGTATATTTGTATACCTATATATACTGTAAAATATATATCACTTCGTGCTCATTTTTCTTTGTATATATTTTTCCACATATAAATTGTATAAGACATATAATTTATATTATATTGTTGAAGATATATATTTCTATTTTGTTACACATATATTTGGTTGATGTATATATTAATATGAATATTTACATATATTTATGTACATATAGATATATATATATTTGAGATACATATATATATTATTGACACTCCTATATATTGAATTGTTTCCCCCCTGGCCTGCCCAAACCTATGGCATTTAGCCTTTTTTTCTGCGTGAGGATTGGGCGAGCTGTGGAGTTGTATGGGTACCCGGAAGGATAGAATGCAGTTCCTTAGCCATGTTACAAGTACACATACATTTGATGTACTAATAATAATCATGTAGTGTTCGTTTTAGTGTGTCCCCTTTCTGCCATGTCCGCCTTTTGTCATTATCGTGCCTTTGAGGGATAAGGTTGCTCGATAAATATTCCTTTCCTGACGACAAACATTCTTTCATTGACGATACAATTTATATTCCTTCCCTAACAGGCCTGCTTGCCCCACATATCCAGGGGTGATTTCAAGTTCAATGGACAATTCTTCTCTGACATAGACACATTCATCCAAGCAGTGAGAATGGATTATAATGTCAGGTATGATATATTATTATTTAACAGTATTAATTAGCAACAAATAAATATATCTCATAATGCGATTTACATTAATAATACGTATAATACTTATACTATACCATTGATAGAGCGCCATATATTTAGGTGCCCTATTTCAGAGGCGCATTATTACCCTTGGTCTTCGGGTACAGGTCAAACCCACATACTTATCTTGTGCACCATCTCAACTCACGGGGGAGCATTCAAACCTAATCAACTCTGTTATTATAGAGCGTTACAGGCTAATGTACGTATATACTCCTGGGTAGAGAGCAGCAATGCGGATTAAATGCCTTGATGAACAACATAATCTATCGGGGCATCTTTTTGGGGATCGAACTCTGGTCCCAAGATAAGAAGTCAAGCTCTTAACCGATCGTGTCGCAACACCTCCGCATTTAAAGCATTTACTATTACACACAGTTCGAAATAATCTTGATAATTCTACACAGGTGTCATATACTGTACATCTGCAAACGAAATACGAACCATAACAGAATTTCCAAACTAGTTCTAATTTATAATTTATGCATGTAACATATAGCTAGGCAGGGGCGTCGATCCGTTTTTGAGATTGGGGGGCGAAATTTGAAATTTTTTCCAGATTGACCACTGAGAGAGCTAAAAGCCCCACATTGGCATGCCCGGAAGTTTGATTATGCGCTTATTGAAAGTGTCTTGATGGCTCGAAGACCTGACTTTGGGTGGGGGGGGGGGGGCACCCACATTTGGGGACAATAATGGGGGTCAAGGGGGCGGAGCCCCCGGAAGCTTTTAGATTTCAGACATTTGCAACTCCTATCATGGGTGTTAAAATTGTATAAAAATAATAGTGAACCTACTCGTAACGTATTTTTAAAGGGCATAGCGAGGAAAATATTGAGCCTTGCATGAGACGGATCCACGTGATCCTGTATACTATATAGAGCCATCGATATAGTCTAGGGCATTGGGCTCCCATGAAACTAAGCAAGGGCATCAGCAACTTCTCAAAAGTGGAGGGGAGACATTGCGAGGAAGCGAAACAACCGAGCGGGGGAGGGTGTGGGAGGGGGTGTCCCCCTCCCACAGTAGGGAGCTTTTGTATTTTTGGGCGTGAAATTGTGCGATTTGGTGCACACCTGAGACAGAAATGTCACGTAATATGAAATATATAAGTATGGAACCAAACATACATAATGACACAGGGAGGGGACAATCTCCTCCACTTTCAAATGTGGGGGGACATGATATTCCAATTTAATTTGCGTTCAGCGCATATGGACCAAATTGACTGAAAGAGATATTTCAGATTATTTTATTTTCTGTGACGGTGTGCTATCTATAGATGAGGGTTTAATAAACTTCGTTTGAGGTGTGCGTTTGAGAAATTACACTGCCCAATACATTTCGAAAGGTGAGTTCCCGCAACCAAAATGAAACTTGCAATATGAGAAACTGTATTCGCGCGAAGCACGCGGCAAAAAAGAGATTTACAGTTTTTTTTCAAACTAAAAAAACGGCTATTTTAAAGATTAATTATTGATAAATGTCTCTTTCCCCTCTTCGGCATTATATCACTCGATTTTTTTCTTCCTCATTTTCGGAATTATTGGGGGGGGGGGCGAAACGATATGTTCGCCCCCCCCCCCCCCCCCCAATATTTTCATTGGGGGGGGGGGGGGGGGCGACCGCCCCCCCCCCCTGCCCCCCCCCCCCCCCCAGGATCGACGCCACTGTTTAAGCTAGGGACCTGTTTACCGATAGTTGTACCCATAATTATTTCAAAGTGAATGTGCACCTTAATGATATATTATGCTATATTTGCAAGCGCTGTGATACATTGTGAATAGAGCTATTATGAAAACCTCTATAATCATGCTTATTTCATGCATACAAATTTATCTTTATTACTGCGATCCTTGTTTTGCGTTAAGCCGACAATCATTGACAATGATGATCATACACTAAAGGGATCTAGGAACGTTGTTGAATAGAAGCATTCATATTCACCTTAAAGGGGTAGTACAGTTTTGGTAAGGCTGAGTTTTAGTAACCAAAACCTGCACCATAACATTACAAACTAATAATTATAACTCCACCATGCTCGGGTATATACAACAAATACAAACGACTAAGTAAAAAGCATGCTATCGTTCAAAAGAGCCATTTAAAGACAAAAGGGCGCTCTCTAAACTAAATTTTTGGTTTCCACCATTTTCATACAAATTTGGCATGTGATGTTTTGTTGAAATAATGGTTAAAGGGGTAATTCACTTTTGGTAGAGAGGGCGCTGCACAACACAATTTGTTCGTAAGGCAAATGACCCGAGTGTCGAATTTGAAAGATTGAAAGAACAATCAATTTTAATGGCAGATTAAACTTTATTTGGTCCGAATTGGTTCAGAAATAGCTGAAATATCAATAAATATATCCAATCGTATTTATTTGTGCCCCAAATAAATAGGATAATTTTTGGAAAAAATTTAAAAGTGCTTACAAAAACTTTCAAAAGCGGTTTTTAAGTACAGTCAAACCTGTCTATAGCGACCACTCAAGGGACCGGCGAAAAGCGGTCACTATGGACAGGTGGTCGCATTAGACAGGTAGGCCGCCATTTTGAATATCTGGTCGCATGCTATCATGCCCATATGCACATGTGTAATTAAATGGCATCGGTACACGGTCGTGTTAGTAGTTCATATTCAAGTGTTTGTTGCATGCATAACCAAAACAAAAATTGGAACTATACATGAATTGACATTACATTTCAAATGATATTACATGTTTGTACATGTACGATTATCTTTGTTTTATACGTAAAATTGCAATTGCAAAATGTGTCAATTTATTTACTCAACAATAGACTAGAGAGATTCACCTGCACTTTAAAAATGCTCATTAAGTGTTTTCTATATAATTCTGAAGTCAAGATGCATTGTTTGGTCGTAACACGGATTATCATTGAACATAATTAGAAACACGGGGAAACACCACGCCTAGGCTATTACATTACTTTTGTCAAGTGTCAAATGTCAAATTCGGTTGTGATGTTGAGTTAAGTTTCTTTTTGTGACGCATATCAGGATCAGCATCAGGTACTGAAGTGAAGGGAACGATTAATCTTTGTTTATGAGTCTGAAGCACTTGGTGTCGATTAGGCCTTTTTAATGAATTGTTTTCTTGCATTGGCATGCTCAGAATTGTAGGCTTGAGCGACCAAAGGCAAACCTTTTGGTACCTTGGTCGATCAAACGCTATTTTGGTCGCTATACACAGGTTTAACGTTCGTCGGGAGCCAAATGGGGTGGTCGCGTTAGGCAGGTGGTCGCATTACGCAGGTCGTTTAACACATGATTTTTCACGGGGGGACCAGAGAGCGGTCGTTATGAGCAGGTGGTCGCTATAGACAGGTAGTCGCATTAGCAGGTTTGACTGTAGTTGCTGATGATCTCTCTATGTAATCGTTATTTTAACAAAACATCACATGCATAATGGATGTGGTGTGGCAAGATTGGTAGAGCGCGCGCTTTCCGATCATGAGATCCCGGGTTCGAACCCTGCCCACCGCGTTTGTCATTCAGCAAGACAATTTATCCACTATTGCTGCTCTCTACCCAGGTGTATAAATGGGAACCGGTAGGAGGTGAAAGCCTTTATGTGAACGATCTTCTTGGGAATGAGCCCACTGAGCGCTTGGAAGGAATACTCCCCAGGGAGTGGAGATGGTGCACACAATGTGTGCTGGTTTGCATTGTATCCTATAACCGGGGTAATAATACAATTGTAAAGCGCTTAGAGATGATTATCAATTGTGATAGGCGCTATGTAAATAGTGGATATTATTATTATATTTAATTTTGTATGAAAAATGGTTGAAACCAATGCCTTATTAGAGAGCGTCCTCTTGTGTTTCAATGGCGCTTTTTGAATGATAACAGGCTTTTTACTTATTAGTTTGTATTTGTGTATACCTTCCGAGCATGGTAGGGTTATAAATATTGTATATAATGTTACTGTGCAGGTTTTGGTTACTAAAGTTCAGCCTTACCAAAACTGTACTACCCCTTTGAATAGAGAGATTTTATAGACAGCTGTCAATGTCACAACTATTTTGAATTTTTGAATTGAATTGAATTGAATTTATTTCACATTTGCATACAAAAAAAAACGAACATATGTACATACAGTTGAATTAAAACAATATAGCATAACACATAAGAACAAGTATAACAGAAGAGAAAACAAAGAAAACACAAAATTGCACTAACATTATGTAAATGTGGGGATTATAAAAAGTCACAAATGACTTAGTTATAAGCATAACCCCTGAATATTTAAAACTGAAATAAGAGTCAAGTAATAAGGAAGAAAAATAACGTTACTATTAACATATTTCACAAAGATAGGAAATAATAATGAAGCATGAAATGCTAAAGTTTATTAAAAATGTACTCTTTAAATTAAAATTTAAATATATTTAGCGATTTTGAATTCTTGATATTTCAGGTAAACTGTTCCACAGCAGTGGACCATTGTATGATATTGATGTACGTGAGAGGGAATAAATAAATAACACGATAATTTAACTTTCCTCTGGTATTGTAAGAATGAATATCAATATTTCTGTCAAAGAATGAATGGAAATTTGTAGGTAATAAATCATTAAAATATAAATACAGAAAGATACCGACATTATAATTTTACAGTGCATGTACAGGCAACATTTTAAATTGGTTCAATAGAGGGGCAGTATGTGCTCTAAAACCAGATTTAGATAGTATACGTACACAACTCTTCTGTAATATTAATATTCTATTTAATAGATAATTATTTGAAGATCCCCAAATTGCAATTCCATAATATTTCTGAAGCTCGTTGCACTGCAGTTGTTGCGCCTCCACCGTTTTATCAGCTTCATGTAGCTTCTTCTTCAGGTGTTGTACTTCCTCATCTTTTCTTTCCAGCTTCGATTGAAGTTCTAAGATTTTTCCTTCGTTCTCTTCTACTCTTTCCTTTAACTTTTTTAGTTTGTTAGAGATGAGTTCATTGACGATGTTTTGTATGCGATCATTGAACTTTTTGTCCATGACTAGACAATCAACTGTCTCCTGTAGGCTCCTTGTTGTTGGTGGTGCCTTTTATGTACTTAGAAATACGAGATTCGGGAGCAAGGAATAGACAATACTTTCGTTCTTGGAGTCAATGTAGCAAGTGAGCTTTATTATAATGAAACAACATGATGCAACAAAACGGTTATAAATAACATAATTCTAGGAACTGCGCGAAGGCGCGGTACACGGTAAACTAGAGCGTGGGAACTTATATACAAACACAATATCCCTCCCCTTCCAGAATAAAGAACACAATTAAATATGTAGCGACAGATAGAGAGAACACGAGAACAAATCAGGAGAGCGAAATATACAATCATAAAATATTACTTCAACAACAGTACAAATATATATACACTGGATATTGCACATTGAAAATCAGAACTCAACTAAAACGTTGACTACAGTAGCGATGACAACAAACAGATTAAGCGCGAGAGTGAGAGAGAGATAAAGAAAACATGAGAATCATTATACGGTACATCAAAGATTAAGAACTGGCAAACTGCAGTTTATGATCAAAAAACATTTAAGCATAATAGCATGGCTGAAATCAGGTAAAACAAACTGGTGATGAATGAATGAGAACATTATTGAGAACATGGAGTGTATTGAAAACTCTTTTAAAACGATCATTAATACAACACCGTAACACAAGGCTTGCATGTGAGAACATTGAAAACATATATCGAAAGCTCTTGGTTGAAACGTTATCTCAAAACAAGCTGTGAGGACATATAACATATGAAAGTGAATGTAAACAGCATCTGAAATGACAAACAATAATCACATCAAGAAATCCAATGTCTGAACAATTACTGGCTAGCACTGAAATAAACAATGAATGAAGACATGAAATCAAACGTAATTAATGTCCAGAGTCCAAAGAGTATTCGAAATTTTGAGCAAAGGCAAATACCTGTCCGTAATCTGATTTTGTTTTATCTGTTCGCAAATCAATTTCTTTCTAATTACAAATGTCTAACTTCGACAAGTCCATTTTCACCAATCACAAATTAATGTCTAACTCTAACAAGTTCATTTCCTCTCTTCTTTTCCTTTTTTGTTTGTTTGAAAGTCCAAATGTTTACGTTCAAGTCACGATCGCGTATTCCTGGATCATGTAGCTTATGTCGCGAAGGCGATAGTCGTGGACGTGGCGATGTGGTCAGCGGTCGTACTCTATTGATGTGGTCGTCGTTGTCGTAATCGGTGCATTCTGCTGCTGCGCGGTCGGCGTAATACTCGTGGACGCGGGAGTCATCATCGCGCTTGGGAGGCTGTCGTCCTTCGATGTCGGCATCATCGTCGCTCATCGGGGCTGGTATTCGCGGTAGAGGCTTGAATGTTGATCGCGGTGTGGTCGTCATCGTGAAGGTCGGCTTCTGGAATTCGTGGCGAGCTGGCTCAACGCTCGCGCTGCTCGTCATCACGGTGATGGTCGTAGAGGGCGGATACGCTTCGTTGTCGCTGGCAGCTTTGCAGTCGGCTTCGTCGAAGGGACGTTCAGGTTCGTTGTCGTGTTCATCGTCTGTGCTGCTGTCTGGTCCGTTGTCTAGATCACCATCTTGGTCGATAAGAATGTATGGGCATGTCACATCATTGTTGCAGCTTAGCGTCTCGTCATCACCGTCATCGGGTGGACTGCCATGGTCGTTGTCGCTGACCACATCATTGTCAGCTTTGGTGTGATGGTCTGGATCATCATGATCATAGCAATGTTCATTGTCGTGATCGTCATCGGGCTTCATCGTGGCATCTGCTGGCGCTTTCTCGTTCTCTACGTCGTGGTCGGGATCGAGGGAACATTCATCTGCGTTGTCCCGCTCGTCAAGCGAATCTGGCTCGTGGTCACACTCGTGATCATGGTCTGCTAGATGGTGGTCGAGCGAATCTGGCTCGTGTTCGCATTCGTGTTCATGGTCTCTCAAATCGTGGTCGAAATCGTCGTTGTCGTCGACGGCGGGTGTCGCGGGCGGGGTTACTTCATCGACAGCTCGTGTCAGGGGTTCTGCATGTACTTTGTGGTCAAAATCTTCGTCGTCGTCGACAGCTCGTGTCGGGGTGTCTGCGTTGTCATCTGCGGTGTTCTCTTCGACGTCGCCGACAGCGCGGGTCGCGGACGGAACTATTTCGTCGACAGCTCGTGTCGGGCGATCAGCTGTGTGGTCGGCAGTGGTCTTGTGGCATACGGCCTTCTCCTCGGCGTCGTCGACAGTGCGTGTCGGGTACGGCCGCCGGATCTCTACCTCGATAGCTCGTGTCGAGAACGGTGCCTTGCTTGCTGCGTCATCCTCCTCCTGGTCGTCGACAGCTCGTGTCGGGATCGTCGACCTCCTGCAGTTGTACCACGCTGGTAGATAATGCACCTCGTAGTCGCAAACTTCCCTGGCAGCTCGTGCCGTGTCGAAGTAGTTTGTGAGGGCACTCAGTGTACGGTGGTACACAGTTCGATCACCCTCCGGATCGGAAACGACCAGGGTATCGAAAATATCCTGCACATCGGGACCAGCCACATATAGCAATATGGCTTCTTTTTGAACTGGATCCACCACGTGGGCTGCAGAGGCAATAAACTTCTCCAGGCTTCTCCCATCTCCCCCAGGTTTGCGGAGAACGGGTATTGAATTGATCTGGGCACGCCATGTGCTTAATCCTCAGTCGCCAATTGTATGTACTTAGAAATACGAGATTCGGGAGCAAGGAATAGACAATACTTTCGTTCTTGGAGTCAATGTAGCAAGTGAGCTTTATTATAATAAAACAACATGATGCAACAAAACGGTTATAAATAACATAATTCTAGGAACTGCGCGAAGGCGCGGTACACGGTAAACTAGAGCGTGGGAACTTATATACAAACACAATAGTGCAATTGTTTGCGGTTTAACTGTTTGAGAAGGGCAACCAAGCAGTCGACAGTCAGGCAGGCTGAAGACACGGATAATCCTCTAAAACTCTCCTTTGTTGAAGTTTGGTTAAGTCTATTCAATTTGACTTGTAGTTGTAGGTTGAGCGAACATATATAGTTATATATTGTACTTCTTGTAACCATATAGAAGCCTCAATCTAATACAAACAAATGTACATGTGGGACTGTAGCTAAAAGTTCAAATAGTTGAATAGATGAAGCGGTTTCGAAGTAAAATAACAGTTTTTACTTTGACTCACGATGCTCAAGTTAAGTTTAAATGATTCCAAGATAATGTCCTTAACCTATTGCATTATAACATAGTAGAAACTTTCAGGTGGAAATGATAACAAAATGCAAATCTTTGAAGTAGGAAAATCCTGTGCAGGCTACTGAGCAAAGCCTATTGTAACTATCATGTCTATAGTTCTTTTAGTAAAACCTTCCAATCATATGTCGCCACTGCGATCTACCCCCTTTCCCCTAAAAAAACAAACACAAACAAAAACAAACCAAAAAAAATAAACAGGCTAGTCGAGTCTATAATGGTCGTTTACACTATAGGAATTTCACCCGTTTGAAATTGAAGAGCAGTTGGTATTGCGCAGTACATCGTATATAATGCAAACAATAATGTGTTACATTCAAACATTTCAACATGTCTATTTGATAGTTTTGTGCCATCACCCATCAATGCACCTTGTATAAACACATGCTATTTTGCACGGCATAGGTATCTGAGATTCGTGTAATGGGTAATTTAAACTGAATGCCATACATTGCATTCAACTAATATTTTCTAAAGAACAAGTTAAGGTGTTTAACTATATAAAAATAATGTATAATTTATTAATTAACCCTTTCTTGACTATAATATGTAATCACGTTGTTATCGATAAACGTTTTTGTTAATAACCACTATTTCAGCTGCAGCTGAAGTCAAATGTAATTCTTCTTCACAGGGTTAAACCCGACACACCAGTACTTCCCAGTAGTGACACGACTGCTCATAATATGCCACAGCTTGAGAGATCCGGCCCAGAGCTCATTAACTCCAGTATGTTAGCAGTGAAAGAACCATACAATCTAGAACTGTCTGCCTCCACTGAACTAGCAGAGCTAACATCCAAACTCCAAACTCTGAGTACGGAGAGCAGTTCAAGTCAAGATATCTCCCAAAGTTCTCGTGTATGTCCCAATCAACATACGTCTCATCCAGAGACCTCAGTGACAAGTCAGCGTCCTTTCAGTGTATCTGGTCCAAGAGTTAATGATGTCACTAATGATATGTCTGTGTCAGGTGACAGGGCACATGACTCATTGAGTAAGTCTGCAAATACTAGGGTCAGAACACGTAGTCCGTCCTTTGCACACGATGAAAGAGATACAAAGAGGAAAAAATTGGGCCATGATAGTGATTATGCGCCTTAGACTAGTGTTCATCCTGTATCGCTTATGATGTGCACTAAATTAAAGTCAGTTGAGAATTTAATAATCTACATGACATAACTCGTGTACATTTCATGATTAACATTTGTATGTGAGCATGGTAGTGATACCAGTAATGCACTTTTGTTTATTTTGTAGAACTACCATAACTGTTTTAGGTGTATACATTATAAGTACTATGTATCCTTAAACAAGATCAGAATGAGCGCATTTTCCCAGGAATGTTTGACTCTCTATTGTATTTGATGCAATCCTGAATGCAAGTTAGACAATTGTCATAAGATTAAGTCTCGTGTTCAGCACTATCATATTAGATGTTAAATAAAGCCCTTGTAGTGATTTGATTAGAATAATTAAATTAGTATTGCATAAATTATATTTATATTGAAACAGAAGATAGCTGAACAGTGTTTCTATTTACCAGTTTGCACCCGGATAATGCATTATTAATATGTAATGGCTGTATGTTCATCTGATATTGAGTGGGTTAGAAATGAATGAGATTGTTATCATATAAAATGCGTTATAAATAATTTCAAAGTGTTGTTGTACATTTATCTATGCTTCTTTAGGCATACATTCGGTAGTTCTATTGACGGTGAAGCAGATGAAAAATTGGCAGTAATTTGTCGCATGGTGGTATTCATGGTGTTAGCCAAGTTAGTGATTTGTTGTGTACATGCTATACTTCTGTGTCGAATGTAAACTTTAATTTAGAATTTTGACTATCTTTTAAGTAGCGGAATAATTCAGAGCATACATATGGACTTCATCTTAAATGAATAATTCAATGTCATTTTTATTCTAGGCGCTCATATACCAGTATAAAAACAAGAACTAATATGCTGTCCGCCAAGCAACTTATCCCTGACCTCGCCGTGGTATATTCTTTTCAAATAAAATGCTTGGTTAAAATGATTAACTAGTTACAATGTACCGGAAACGCATTTCCGTTTGGCAATATTTCAACTCTGACCGCTCTTCATCGGCAAGCGTACTGTGTATAATTATATCCTAATGTGAATTAAAATGCAAATATTGTATAATTTTGAAGGGAAATGGTCATGCATTGCAGTGACACTAACTGTAATTATTATAATTTTGTCTAATAGTGATATAATCGATCCAAGTTGTGTTTCCACACTTTTGTGTGGGGAATTAGTTGCACGTCCTGGTGAGTAGGATGGTGTTATCATCAGAACATATTTCTTACATGATATATTGTTACACACATATTATGTTATAAGATCATGTAGACACCTTTAGAATAGTTGGCGGCAGCCTGTAATGAGTCGCAGCGAGCAGCCTGATGAATAGTCAAGTGTTATCATGATATGATCAGATCAAAATATACTTGAAACATTTGTAACATGATATAATTATTTAGACACACATATATTCTAAAATCCCATATAACATTTGTTGATAGTTGATAGTAGCCTGCGATAATTCGCAATGAACAGACAAGTAACGAGTTAAGTGTCAGCATGATATGTAAGTAAATGAACATCAGTCAAAGTAATGTGTTACATGGTAAACAAATAAAACATTAACACCTAAGTCGGATATCGTGTTAAGAGTTATATAAATCGGCTGTAATTATTATCACAGAACAAACAAATGATATGCAACTATTATTTTGTGAAAATTTAAAACAGGCAATGCCTCACCAAGATTATGGCTATTTCCATGTGTACATTGGAAAAAACGGTTTTGTTGAGAGCACATACATTGATAATATGCGAGTGTTTAATTAGTATTCCTTTGTAACATATGCGCTTATAGCTAATTCGTATATCTAGGAAAACTAGTACATTTTATGTAGGAACCATTGTTAATAAACAATATTAATTTCTTTCTTGTCTTCAAAATACATGAATGTGTACATGATGTTAATTATTGTACTTTCTTTTATATGAAATGTTGGTAATTTGAATATTATTATACTAAAAAAACAAGCTAACATTGTAAATACATATACTTACTCGCAGTAACTCGTGAAGTATTCAAATTAATGACTAGAAGTTGTTTTGTCACATCCGGAAAAGTATATCAACTATAAATCCTGCTGAAACTTGTTTGTAATGTATATTTCTATCTAGCATTATCGCATAATGGTGTGTTTTCATGTTCATATGATTGTAGCCCTAAATCTAGTTGAATTTACATTTAATAGTCATATTGTATTTAACAATTCAATTGAAAAATGTAAATTTTGTTTACTATTAATGTTGTATATATATGTTCTAGTTCAGTTGAAAGTATCTGTTGAAAGCTCAGTTTATTCAACAAAGTAACTAATCATCTCCATTTAAAACTTGTAGAGACATGGACAAAATATCAGATCTATAAACTAATTCAGAGTACTTGTGTGACATGTCTTAGATGAGCTGTTTAAAGCCAAATGACAGTATTGGGACACGCCCAAGTAACACAGAACGCTGACAACGTGAATTAAATTTCTACCGATATTTGTTCATTTAACGGTAAGGTTAGGATTTTACCACACAAGCCAATTTTTTGTTATGTTAGTTCAACAATATTGATCAATTCGCTTGTCCAATATAAATATTTTCGATAACTTACCCAAAACTGTTATTTACCTGTATTGTTGGCATGTTTGGGGAAAATATACCTATTTTGCAATCGATTGGGTGGCGGTTTGTATATGTTTTAACAGTTTGACATTTGCCAAGTAACGTTTTTACAGTATACCATGACCGTCAGATGGATGATTATGGGAGAACGACCCATCATTTCTTTGAAGATTACAATGTCTCAATGTCGCACAAAAACGTGATTATTATTGTATACAGGGTGGCCCAAACATTTTGTTTACCAAGTCAGTGCTTGATAAATGAGACTTACTACCCGACATACCATTGAACACGCAAGTATTCCGCGCGCCATTGTTAGTGTGCATCTAGCTGTGTGCCGAGCGGTGCCGAGAGAATGGGCATAATTGGTCAATAGTATGACGGGCAGTAAGATTCATTTATCAGACACTGACTTGGTAAAAATTGACCAAAATAGGAACCTGACATGCTCTCACTCTTTGCGCCCTAAAACAAAAACAACACGTCTAAAATTAATTTTCTTGGTATCGTTGTTCATTGGAAAGGACACCCTATTCGGTGGACATGTTGATTTTGTTACTTTATTTTGGGAAGTGCCCCGTTCCGTTTGTTGGGGCCACCCTGTATAGGCCTACAATTATATTGGAACTTTTAATCATTTAGTTGGAATGTAGGAGAATAAAGTAATAACTTTAAACAATCATATTTCAATGCCATACGTTAGGCACATGAAGTATTTTCATTAAAGTAAAAAAAAAAAACATTCCAAATACAGAAATTTTGATAATAACAATGACAAAATATTAAAACAATTATAACTGTTCTTAGTAGATCCGTACCACATTGTTATTATATACAATGTTTGGGTTTAGTTTTGGTAAATGTTATTTTGTAATATGAATGCTTTGTTATCAACATGTGAACAAAAAATGTATGATCATTTTCAATGCTTCAGAAGCTTTTTTCAGTTGTTTGCTCTGTGCACTCTGTGTAATACCCATTTTGAGGTTTGGTTAAACAATTTATGTAAGTGTACATTTGCATAAAGGAACGTGCCTCGTGATCTTGTTTGCAATTACATTTAAATGTAGCACTTTCAGTACATAAGTTTTGAATCGCCGACAAATCAAGGCCACGCCAATTTAATCATTTATCATATAGTCCTTTTTGAAGCAATTTAAAAATTTGTAAATAAAGTTCACGTCATAAGGCAATACGTATTGTTTTATTAATCGCAATAAGAATGAGAAGAAGAGCACGAAGGCGGTACTAAAGAGAGAAGGTGAATCATGCTGATGGATGTGGAGAAGATATACCAATGAACGAATGGCATGAAGCTGATGATGTAGATGATGACGAGTGTGTTGTTGGTTATGATGATGATGATGAAAACGACGACGTTTGGATGTTTGAGTAGAGGGAAAGGATATCCTTGTCCCGTTTCCCGAGGCCTATTACTTAAAGTGATACCTGTAAAGTGTCAGATATTGCACAAAATGACATTTGAGACTTCAATCCTACATCAATATCATTGTAAAATACAATTAGAAGATTTGTGAAAGTTTGAAAGAAAACGTCCACTGTTTACCTAGTGAAGAAAACAAATATTGAGTTCATATTTTATCACCAAATACTGATGGCCTGCCGTATATTTGTCACAGTAATAATCATCCGTTTGAACTTGACAATATCCGCACCCGTGTATACAGACGGTACGGAATTCATGGAATTTGCGCGCGCTGGCTCAATAGTCTGGTCGGGAAGGTTTCCCACGCGCGCTGGCCGGACGTATTCAGCTATTGTACTTTTTATCAAAAGCGTTAGCAACGCTTTTGAAATAATGATTTTCAATGATAAATATCTTCATACTAAAGGGACATTTGAACAAATCTAACCCTATTTTATTCTTCTCTTACCATAAACTAAACAACACGGCAGAAGAGAAACGAGGAAGCTCCAAGTATTTTTCGTGGAGTTGGACACTTTACAGGCGTCACTTTAACGGTCGACATGAATATATATGATGTTGATGTTGACGACTGTGTTGTTGGTTATGATGATGATGATGAAAACGATGATGTTGAGATGTTTGAAAAGAGTGGAAGAATACCCTTGTCACGTTTTTCTGAGGCCTTGTACAAACCGGTCAACATGAAGATGATGATTATGTTGGCGATTGTGTTGTTGATTATGATGATGATGTAAACGACCATGAGGATGATTATGATAATGTTGAGATGTTTGAGTAGAGGCCTGGGAAGGCTATTCATGTCCGATGTCTATAATAGTCGGCAAGGGTCATAAGCACTTGGAAATCCCCCCCCCCCCCCTACACAATACAAAATAATGACGTGGCAATACTGTTTTCTTCTTGGTATGTCTTCCTTTTGACCATGTTTGCGACTTTTGTTTTAAACCGTAACCGTTTGACCTGTGTGTTTAGGAAATTCATTTTAGAAATTTAAATTCTTCTATAGAGATGCTATAGACGATGATTGCGATTTTATGGGCTCTGTTGTTATTAAGTTAATGGCAAGTAAACTATATTATTTCCTTTTACTTATCACACCCAACTGGCAATGTTCCATTTTACGATGTTGCATATTAGTGAAGGAAATATGAAATGTATGAAATATGAAATATGAAATATGAAATGTATGGGTGAACGTAGTAACATGGCATTTTGTGGAAACAATTTCATCAATATCATTTAAACACGTACAAACCTTCCATACACAAGGACGCCTTTTTTAACATAACAAATGACCCATCATTATTAGTTTAATGCCGTATTAAACATTTGCTATCAAGACTACTATATACAATGAAGGTGTGTTTGCGCGTTTGTGATTGAAAATGATATTTCGGGTTTATGCCAGGTTATAATAGCTTTTGACCATTCTGGCAATGAGAATTAAGGGGTTTCAGGGACGAGCACCGTCTAGGGTTTTCTATAGCTCAGTCAAAAGAGCACCAGTCTAGCAATCTGGAGGTCTCGGGTTCGAATCCCGTTGGAATCCCATTTTCTTTGCCTTCTTTTAATCACAATATATTTCTGGTCAGTTTCCCTATATGTTTAAATTAATTATTACAAAAAGCTGTATCGCTTCGGCGTTCCCTCGCATATATCCCCAAGTTGATTTGTATCCTTCGGGTTTATGCCAGGTTATAGTAGCTTCTGACCATTCTGACAATGAGAATTAAGGGTTTTCAGGGACGAGCACCGTCTAGGGTTTTCTATAGCTCAGTCGGAAGAGCACCAGTCTCGCAATCTGGAGGTCTCGGGTTCGAATCCCGTTGGAATCCCATTTTCTTTGCCTTCTTTTAATCACAATATATTTCTGGTCAGTTTCCCTATATGTTTAAATTAATTATTACAAAAAGCTGTATCGCTTCGGTGATCCCTCGCATATATCCCCAAGTTGATTTGTATCCTTCGGGTTTATGCTTTTGAATATGATTATACAGCAGTTAGGTCATGAGATCAGTGATGGTTTCAGTGATGATGACGATGATGATGATGAAGTTGAAACTGAAAATGATGATCGGAAGTAGAATGATGTTGGTGATTGTGCCGAGTGTTTACACACTTATAATGACGCCGGTGTTAGTGACCGTGATGATGATGATTATGATGATGATAATGATGATGATGTAGGCATTAACATGTGATTATTAAAATCAGGAGATTAGTATTTATCATCGTGTAGGTCACACGCGCAATAAGGCAGATGAGTCATGACAGGGGATTCCCATACATCCGGGAGGCTGTGACGCGTTGCGTGGGCACTGGACTTGATTGTGAATGTCATGGATGGATGCACTTTTGGCGGTCGGGCTCTGGCGGCTGCATGTTGCTAATAGTAGCCCTTGCCGCTCGTTCCATTGCTTTGTGATAATTGTGCCACACTCGCAGTTCTTTCCTCAAGTTCTTGGTGGGATTAATATTTTGGAAATATCAAATTATGTTTTCAGTTGCTAGAAACATCGTCCGTCAGCTGATAAAAAGTGAGCTGTGTATTCAGTCGTCAGAACAATCGATCGTTATTTGAGATGAACCAGTTTCATTGCTTGTTTCCGATTTAATTTGGGACGTTGTTAGCGCGGCACTTCGCCTCGCAGTGCCGGGTTGGCGCCCCGTCCTGTCACCACTAAAGGATCTGTCAGTATCGTGGCATCGCTGCTCGCACACGACCTTAACAAATTAAAACAGACTGTGTAAACTGTAGTAGATGCTCTGCACGTCTCAAGGGGAATATGCCTAAGAGTCCTTCCAAGCCGTACCTCAGCTCAGCACCACCCAGCTGATGCACCGTTACCTAGTAAATATTAGTAGACTTGTCACCGTAAAGGGTGATAATTGCCATCCTGTAATAATACGCGGAAAGAGCATTTGAACCTCAACAGTGCCAGATCGCGGGAATATTTACAAACTAACAGTGCAGTATGACATTTCGAACCTGTTTACCTGTCACGATTTCAAAACTACATCCTTTGTCATTTGATCAGAAAAAATAATCAACAAACACAATTCAGAACATTGATATGGGATACTAGTCTAAATTGTAAAGTCATGATTCAAGACATTTTATAGCCATAGTACTAGTTCACATTTTTCATACTGGTTGTCCCTAAAGACCGAGAGCATCGATTTTCAATATATAACATTGGAATAATACATCAGTTTTTAATCTGAAGCGGATCACTGCTCAGGCTCATCACAAGTCCGTGTTGAGGGGATGCAGAGAGGGGAATGAAAGTGACACAGACATGGACATCTGAGGACCAGAAATGACATCCATCCAGGCATTGTAAAGATTCAATAGGTAAGTCTTGTTCCTGGCAATAATAAAACATTAGTTTTGTACAATTTAGAGAAAAGTATGACTAGAACTCTATTAACTATTTACAAAGTATATCTTTCAATACATTTGTCCCAATTATGGACAAAATGTGTATTGAACAAGCAGGACACAATCACACAAGGGAGCAGAGCTATGCTGCCCTGTAGGGGAACAATGTGCATGGGCCAGTACAGAAAAAGTTTGTCAAATTTTCACGCAAAATTCTGAGCTTAAATTCAGCAAAATCAATCATAACTGGCCCTAAAAATGATACAAGTATTATTTGAACTTACCAAAATGGTCCAAATTATTCTTCAAATGTCGGAAAAAAGGAAAAATCTGCAATTTTGGACAATAAAAAAACTGAGAAATGGTCAGCCGTTATCCGTCTCGGAATTGCTGCTGCTATCTGAATGACTGCCATGTATTTCACGCAAATTTCCCGCACCACGCGAGTAATCGTATCCGAATTCTGACACGGTGTATCCGAAATCAGATACGGCGGGCATGCTTGCAGATCGCGAGTCCGCTTGTTTTGGGCAATAATAAGCGGCCTCCGCACGTTGCGGGCGGGTTTTCTTTGTTTACGATGGAAAATCGAGCAGCAAGAGAAACAAATGGAACTTATATGACTATTTTTGTAAGTATGATTGATAGTTTCGAAAATGAAATTTTGTACATTTAATCATAAAATCAGCTTCACTCTAGGTATACATTTGTTGACTTTAGATGCTGTTCTTTTTTCTCTGTGTGTAGTTCTTGTGTCCATTAGACTATACCACTGTGTGCAGTAAATGGTCCTATCACTTTGTATCAGGACCATTTACAATACATTGTATATGTGGACACGATGGGAAATTATGAGAGGAATATACCAATGAGAATGAAAAATCTAGCATAGTCAACATTGTTTTTTCACGAGGTAATGAAAACAAACGAAATATTAACAAAAAACATTAAACGACCAGAATTAACTTTATTTTATAAAAATCGGTTTAAAAACAGCTGGCATATAAACCGAACACAAACAAGTAACTACCCCCTAATACGGCTCATAATTTCATAACCTATAATCGCTTCAAGATTTTGTTTCGATCAAATATTTCTATGATAGTAAGGAAAACAATATGTGAAAATAATTAGTAACCATTTTTCCATGGTTGAGTAAACACACATTTAAGAGAAATAAGTCATATATAAAAATTCGCAAAAGTAATATTATTACTACAGTTTATTGAGTATTGATACATTTATAATTGCAGTATTACAATTGCAATTAATGCATTTAACCGATTTGCCATTAGACAATCAAAATGGATGGAATTTCAGTCAGCAATGTTTCATAAACCATACTTTATGCATTTAGTCTCATGGGCTGTTTCACAACAAAATACAGGCAGGCGCAATATCTTGTGACTTTTAAAGTTGGGTAATTTAGTCTTAACTCTGTGCTCATTCAGCCAAACAATAATGGATATCTCTGATTTTCGCACGACATGTTAATAACAACTATACTAATATTGTGGTAAAGTCTGAGCTTGAGACAATTACCACTTATGAAATAAGCATTTGTTTAGGGGGGTAGTTACTTTTTGTGTTTTGGTTTAGATAAATGTCCTAAATTATTGGTAAGTGGTTTAACAATATCATTGCACACATGTGGTAACAATGTAGTTACGCTTGGAACTTGATATTATCAATGCAGCACTCTCTACCTACTGGCAGCCAGACAGAGGAGCTCTTGACAGTCAGGTAAAACAGTTTAACCAGTCACCAGTAATAGTTTGTACTTTTTATCCTGTGCGAAAGCTTTTTAACATGGATCAAAAAGACATAGTATGTACATGTTACTGGTTAACCCGTTTTACTGGAATGTCAATAGAGCCATTGAAAGAATGAGAAATGTAAATTGACAAGAAAACGTAGTCAAATTCAACACAGGTGCGAAATAGTTTAACCATATACCGGTAATTTGGGTCCTTTATTTAATGTTAAGCTTGGACTAAAGTTGTGCCACTGATGAGAACCCGGACCATAGTGATTATGCAACCAGATTCCTCTGAAAAAGATACACATTGAAATAATATGTCTTTTTATACGTTTTAGATGTAAAATAATGAACTCCTTAAAAAGGGTCGTTCGGTTTAATTCGAATATTAATTTCACCACCAAATTATTGAATGAGTTTAAACATTCAATTTGTTTTAACATTAAGTGTTATTTGCTAAGTGTTCTGACTACCTGTAGAATTCCAAACATAATATTCTATACTCTTTTATGTACGACTAAATGTTATTGATATGTGTTAGTTGTAATAGTACGTTCTGTTTACTTTGGTTTTCTCTTCCATTTTCTTTCATTCAATATGCGCCTTAGAGCAGGACCTAGATCATAGGGTAGTAGGACTATGCCGACATGCATTGCACTTTACTTTGTAAATGCTTGGTCGTATTTCAAGTATGTGTAGTAATTTTTTAAGTATTGTAAAATATATGAATGCATCTTGACGACTAGGACGAGTAAAGAATTCAATATGTGAGACATAACAATGTTTTAAAACAAATATGTGCGATTAATTAACCGTAATCGGATACATCTTGACTACGGACGTCAGCGTCTATAGACAAATTCTAAACATCTTCAAAATTAGGCAGACAGTTAGCAAAATCAAAACGCATTTCATGTTTCTCTAAACAAGAAGGTGCAAGAGAAGTGTGAAAGCTCCAAGAAATTTTCGCTGAATTGTACAAAGTTAATGTACCACTTTAATAGCTTGATATTATAACAAGAGCACCTTGTGCGGCTTTACTCATATAGTGAAAATATTGAATTGATGTCAGATTATATAAACTACCCTACTTTACTCTACTGGAGTACTGCTAAATGTTTTGACTACCATCAAAAGGATCATCTCCATAACCAAGAGACATTCGAAAACAAAACATTTGATTATTCTGTTACAAAACAACATGGTTGAGAAAATGCAAATTATTTTAATTAATCTTGGTTAAATTTGAAAAGTGAATGGATCACTCTCAAACAAAACACGTTGTTTTTAAAATAAAATATGGTACTTTTAAAATTGGAGCGATAACATTTGTTTAAGGGAGGGGGGGGGGGGATTGGTCGCAAAAAAAAATGGTCCAGGCCGAGGCCGAGGCCATTGGTTCTGTTGTACATTCCGGTGAGTTTGGGGGAGGGGGGGGGGGGGGGGGGGGTCTCGAGACCGCTAAAAGGTGAACCTCAGAATGGCAAAAAGTGGACCTTTCTGAATACCCCCCTCTTATCTGAGTACCCCCTGTGTATGGGCCTGTCGTGTAACATATAGCACGAATTATAGTTTTTATGGATCGTTACTATCCGATAACTACATACATTTTTAAACAATGTTTGTATTCAAAAGCGTATGAAACTAAAGTAGGCCTGGTGTTGGTTGCGAGAGATTTTAATGCATTTCTTAAACTTTATACCACCTTCTTTGTAGACTTTCCTTCCAGATTGTTCAGACTAGTCCTTTATTATACATAACCACTTCAGTTATAATCCTTTTTCAAATATAATTATATGACCTGATCAACTCACTCTCAAACATCAACATGATATGCAAGAGTAAATCGTAATGAAATATATACAATATTTAGCAGAGTTCATTCAAATATAGGATGTACATATCTCGCGCGTTCTTCCTTAGTGCAAAGGTCGGATGAAATCTGTTTACGCGACGTGTGTACTTAATTTCGTTTCGTTTTATCAATTGTATTATTCAAATGAAAACACAACAAAAGGCGTTTAGTTAGTTCCATAAGAAGAGACATGCATGTGCATGCAGTACAATCATATAATATATGGTAATAAAATATTACGGATTGATTGAACAGAAAACTGAGGCAAAGCCCATAAGAGGATTGTGCAGTGTTAAGTCAATTTTACTTTAAGTTTATTTGACAAACAATACATCTATTAATGACGATGTCAGTGTTTGAATTGTTTAAATGTTAATCAATACTCATACGAGTTTGTATGTTTGAAAAGAATAATAAGCGTTTGTTGCCGCCGACATTTGACCTAGTTGTTGGTTGAATACACTTTTATCGAGCTTTTTACAACCACATGTTAAAAACTAACCCCGTATAATTCAATGATATTGGGCTAGGAAGTTTAAAAGATGCATATAATTATTTTAAACTTAACATAAAAAAACAATTATACAACTTATACTAATAACATTGCCAATAATAATATTAATATGAACATTTCAATACGGTAGCTGATATAAACGCGAACTCTACTGCGCTTATAAAGACCTCCTATGAAATTAACGAACAAAATAAGAATACAACCATGTACCGTGTACAGTGTGCTACTAAACAGGCTATTTTTGTATAGTTGTGAAGAATCCTAGAATTTCCCAAAATGATTATTTGTGATTTAAATTATTACAAGATTATTCTCAAGATGCTGAATGGTGTGTTCCATGCACTAATACAGAGAACACTGGTTACCTAGTGAAAAGGGGAAACTTGATGCCAGATTAATAATTATTGCCTATTGATTTGATAGAACGCTTTACACTATATCATACATATGCCCACTTATAAGAGGGATATATTTGAAGATAAAAAAACCCATTTCACTCTTCTGTTACCATATTAAGCCAAACCAAGAGGTAAATGAGAATTGTAAAAGCTCTAAGTGGGCTCTTTTCAATTGTAAATGTGTAGTAACTTCGCTAATATTGTAATAACTTTGTAATGTGTGAATATCTTTCTCGAAAATGAGTTTATAAATTTAGAGGTGGTTTATAAATATCTATTTCCTTACGAATATATTTTCAGTGTAAAGTTGAAAATAATAATGTTCTTATTGTCTGCTCGTTTTGTTGTTTTAATGTTTTCATTTTGTAATGTTGCTCTTAGTTTCACTTGTTTAATTTCATGAACGTTTGTTTGTTTCATGTTTTACGATATACAAAAAATCTCCCTCATTGTATCGCAAAGACATATAAAAATAACACAATTCCATTTTGAAAGGACCGTTGAATTTGGTTGCATGTAGGCTATGCAAAGTTAAGTTTATATTTCTAAACGGTTGCATTTCCATAAATTCCATCCACTGTAGGCAACAATTTCATTTTCCAATTTGTCTTTGTTTTTTAGTTTGATATCTTTAATTTCCGAAGGACCATCAATATCTATGGGACAAGATTAAAACATTTTCATTTAATAAGAATATCTAAACAAAGTAACTTTGTCAATGCGAAGGTAAAATGTCGTACTTAACAAGTACACAGTTTGGCCCAAACCCAGTAACATGTTTGTATTAGGATTAAAATATTATACACAATTTCATTAAACAACGTGACAGATGGAATAAACATTTAATTTAACATAAAACTTAAGTTAAACATAATGTTCGGAGTTGTATTTTGAGAACTGTTACTGCCTTCAGCTTGGAAACATGAACCCAGGTATATCGAATATTGTATTAATTTGAAAATGAACTAGAACCAAATCTGCTGTACACCTGTACACTGGAACCTTCCCACTCGTTCTGATTGTTGATGGACTTTGACGCATGTTAATGTATATGCCTTTGATGAAGAGAACGTGCCTGAAAGGGCACTGATCATATGCATTCAGCTTGGAAACATAAACCCAGGTATATATATCAAATAATATATTCATTTGAAAATGAACTAGCTTGAAACAAAATAATATGCCTGAATCTAATTAATCTGTCTGAAAATAAAAATTGGGGGAAATATCGAAACATACGAACGAACCAAAGTTGCCTCCATTTATACAGAAACTTTAAAGGGTTAGTTGAGTTTTAGTTAAACAAAATTTTAGTAACCAAAACCTGCACCATAACATTACAAACTCATAGTTACAACTCCACCATGCTCGAAAGGTATAACAAATTACAAACGACTACGTAAAAGGCCTGTTATCATTCAAAAGTAGCCGTTAAAACACAAGAGGGCGATTTTCTCAGTTTGTGGTGAACATCTGATGAGAGCATAGACATTTTATCATTTTTTTGTTTAACTCGGATTATAAATTTCCTTCACAGGTATGGCATGCAGTGCACCAAATTGCACCATTTCAATAAATGCAAAATCTTCCTCGTGGGAGGGGGATACCCCCTCCCAAACCCTTCCCCTCTAGCTGTGGACCAAGCCCTCGGTCGCTTCGCTCCCTCGGGATTCATTATTGGCTGTAGGCCATGTTGTTAGATCATACATGCGCCATATGGTTTATTTTGGAACTGTGTATGTTCTAAATACAATATTTATGTGTGAGTTTGGGTGCATATTTATTAGTGCGTCAATTATTTTTTTACTTTGTGAAAAATATATCAAATCATAACACGCTTTCCCAGATACAGTTAATCTTAAGCCCGAATTTCCTATCTAGGTATGCACCAGATTGCACAATGTCAAGTCCATAAATGCATAATCCTTCTTACCGTGGGTGAGGGATACCCCCTCCAAACCACCCCCCCCCCCCCTTCCCTCCCTGCCCCAGCCCTCAGGCGCTTCGCTCATGATGGTAATATGAACATTTCTATAGGGCAGCTGCTATGAATATGAACTCCACTACGCTTATAAAGAGCTTCTATCAAATGAACGAACAAAGAACAAAGAAATGCAAACCAACACATTTATGAAAATGCTGGTATGAACGAATATGTTTGCAAATTATTATCAACGCGGGAAGTGTACTAGGTTACTAGACATGCAGCTATTAATATACATTGTATGTCTTTTTTTCTCGTACACAATGCAGTACAAATATAAATCTCATCTAAAGGTAGCTATTTGTTTAAGAAAATAACAATATCTAGCTGTAAAGGTCAACTTTTAAATTCTTAAACAAATATTGCAAGATAAATAGATAGATAAATATATATACCGGTAGAGCACCGGTCTAGCAATCCGGAGGTCTCGGGTTCGAATCCCGTTGGAATCCCATTTTTCTTTGCTCACTTTTAATCACAATATATTCTTGGTCAGTTTCCCTATATGTTTGAATTAGATAAATATATAGGTAGATAGATATATCGGTTTTTGTTGACACATTATACAAGTCTATAGTCCGAGTACTAAAGTGCCTCGTGCACAACATATGTATTCCAACCTGTATACACGATAACCCTCTTTACGGAATAAGGCATGCATAATTACATACCGTAAATCAATTAATTTCTTATTATAATGATGTTTGAAGGTATTGATCTAAAATTGTAATCATTTTACACAATATCACTCTTACAAAAAAGGCCTTCGGGATATGTTCTGTCTCCTCAACTCAAGCCCACATGGATCCAATCTTGTTTCTTCAAGTTGCAACATATTCATATTTGTATATTGCAAGTAGTGGAAGAATATCGTCCAAGCTTTTAGATTGTATTCAACTTGAAATAGAGGCATTTATATTTATGATAATTCCACTGGATATGCTGCTAAATATAATTCATATAATTCAACTCTTGTAGAAAAGCACACACTCATTCATCCTGCTGGTTCCGATATTAAACATCGTTCCTCATTGCATTGGAAAGACAATGAAAAATTAAATAATTCCATTGTGAAAGGTAGTTGAATTTGGTTGCATGTACATACAAAGTGAAGTTTGTTACTTCTAAAACGGTTGCATGTTCACAGGGGCCGCGGAAAGGTGGGGGGGGGGGGGGGGGGCGGAGGGAGGAGGGCTCACCACATTTTAATTGTTATAATAATTTTTATTTATTGTTTTAAACCAAACACGTGGGGAGGGGGGAGGGGTCTGCAGCCCCCCGGTTCCGCGGCCCCTGCTTCATACACTCCATCCATTGTAGGCAACAATTTCATCTTCCATTTCGTCTTTGTTTTTTAGTTTTATATCGGACATTTCCGAGGGAGCATCATTATATATGGGACAAGGTTAAAACATTGATTATTGTTAATTCAAAGTAAATGGTCGTACTTATCAAGTACAACGTTTGGCCCAAACTCCGCAACATTTTTTAAAACTAGGAATCGTAAAATAGTATCAAAAATTTCATCAAACAACGTGTCAGACGGGACGGACATTTTATTTATTTTAAGGTCAAAACAAACAGTGTTCAAATTGACAGGTATTTGCATTTGAAGCAGAATTATGCTTGTAAATGGCAAACCCAAGCTGACAATATTTAAATCGAGAGAAAATAAAATAAATTATATTTACTTCTTTAAGCATGGTAAACATACAATTCTAACAAAGTAAGGTTGAACATGTTAGCTTTTTACACTGCAGAAAGAAACTTACCTGAACAAATAACAAGAACAAGTACAGAAAAAACAACAACAACAAAACAGCACAACATCAATACTCAAAAGTTGGTAAATAATTGACGTTTAAACATGTGTTTAAAAGTAATACAGTTATGAATATTCTGCAAATCTAAATTGAGTTTGATCCATTCTACAACTCCTTGGTATTTAATTGAGCGCTATAAGAATGACGAGTTCAATTTTGGTAAATAAAATTTGTCTTTCCCCCTTGTATTCAGTCTATAAATCTCTGAGTGCTTTTTAAGGAAATAATTAAAAAATTTAGGCAATCGTTGGTGTACAAATGTATGCATAATTGGAACGACAATAAATAATACATCGTCTAAGATATTCACTGACTGCATTGTTTTAAAAAGATGTGAAGTATGGGCTCTAAAATTCATATTAAAACAAATTCTAATAGCTTTTTTCTGTAAAATTAAAAGTCTTCTTAAGTATGAATTACTTGCACTTCCCCAAACCAGATTGCAATAAGTACAATGTGCTAAAATAACACATTTATACAGCAATTGTACAGATTTCAACGGCATGAAAGAGCGCGTAACTTTAGAAGAATACCGATATTCACAATAGCTTTTTGCATACATAACCCATGTGTTTTCCCAAGATAATTGATTGTTTACAACATGAATGGCTAAGTTTCATTTGTTTAGTAATCTGAATCGATTCCGTTGGTTTTGTCGGGGAAATACAAAATTATTCCTTAAATCTTGGACCAAGGTATTTCTGGAACCCAAATATATTATCAGTGCGATTAATAGATCTGGAGTTCACAAAGTGTGAATTAAAGCGTTAGCAATTTTCTTATAACCTAATAACTTTTCTCCATTTTGATAAAAATGTAATGGCATTTTAGATGGTCGTTTACCAAGCAAATAATTCAAAATTTACCAGGTTTTAAAAACGATATTGAGCTGAACGTGAAACATAAGTCAAACATAATAAATGTATTGGGAGTTGTACACGTTTTTGTGAATTTTAACTACTTATCAGATGCCTTCTGCTTGGAAACATAAACCCAGGTATATATATCAAATAATATATTCATTTGAAAATGAACTAGCTTGAAACAAAATAATATGTCTGAATCTAATTAATCTGTCTGAAAATAAAAATTGGGGGAAATATCGAAATAATACGAACGAACCAAAGTTGCCTCCATTTATACAGAAACTTTAAAGGGTTAGTTGAGTTTTGGTTAAACAAAATTTTAGTAACCAAAACCTGCACCATAACATTACAAACTCATAGTTACAACTCCACCATGCTCGAAAGGTATAACAAATTACAAACGACTACGTAAAAGGCCTGTTATCATTCAAAAGTAGCCGTTAAAACACAAGAGGGCGATTTTCTCAGTTTGTGGTAAACATCTGATGAGAGCATAGACATTTTATCATTTTTTTGTTTAACTCGGATTATAAATTTCCTTCACAGGTATGGCATGCAGTGCACAAATTGCACCATTTCAATAAATGCAAAATCTTCCTCGTGGGAGGGGGATACCCCCTCCCAAACCCTTCCCCTCTGGCTGTGGACCAAGCCCTCGGTTGCTTCGTTCCCTCGGGATTCATTATTGGCTGTAGGCCATGTTGTTAGATCATACATGCGCCATATGGTTTATTTTGGAACTGTGTATGTTCTAAATACAATATATATGTGTGAGTTTGGGTGCATATTTATTAGTGCGTCAATTATTTGTTTACTTTGTGAAAAATATATCAAATCATAACACGCTTTCCCAGATACAGTTAATCTTAAGCCCGAATTTCCTATCTAGGTATGCACCAGATTGCACAATTTCAAGTCCATAAATGCATAATCTTTCTTACCGTGGGAGGGGGATACCCCCTCCCAACACCCCCCCCCCCCCCCTCCCTCCTGCCCCAGCCCTCAGGCGCTTCGCTCATGATGGTAATATGAACATTTCTATAGGGCAGCTGCTATGAATATGAACTCCACTACGCTTATAAAGAGCTTCTATCAAATGGACGAACAAAGAACAAAGAAATGCAAACCAACACATTTATGAAAATGCTGGTATGAACGAATATGTTTGCAAATTATTATCAACGCGGGAAGTGTACTAGGTTACTAGACATGCAGCTATTAATATACATTGTATGTCTTTTTTTCTCGTACACAATGCAGTACAAATATAAATCTCATCTAAAGGTAGCTATTTGTTTAAGAAAATAACAATATCTAGCTGTAAAGGTCAACTTTTAAATTCTTAAACAAATATTTCAAGATAAATAGATAGATAAATATATATACCGGTAGAGCACCGTGTAGCAATCCGGAGGTCTCGGGTTCGAATCCCGTTGGAATCCCATTTTTCTTTGCTCACTTTTAATCACAATATATCCTTGGTCAGTTTCCCTATATGTTTGAATTAGATAAATATATAGGTAGATAGATATATCGGTTTTTGTTGACACATTATACAAGTCTATAGTCCGAGTACTAACGTGCCTCGTGCACAACATATGTATACAAACATGTATACACGATAACCCTCTTTACGGAATAAGGCATGCATAATTACATACCGTAAATCAATTAATTTCTTATTATAATGATGTTTGAAGGTATTGATCTAAAATTGTAATCATTTTACACAATATCACTCTTACAAAAAAGGCCTTCGGGATATGTTCTGTCTCCTCAACTCAAGCCACATGGATCCAATCTTGTTTCTTCAAGTTGCAACATATTCATGTTTGTATATTGCAAGTAGTGGAAGAATATCGTCCAAGCTTTTAGTTTGTATTCAACTTGAAATAGAGGCATTTATATTTTATGATAATTCCACTGGATATGCTGCTATATATAATTCATATAATTCAACTCTTGTAGAAAAGCACACACTCATTCATCCTGCTGGTTCCTATATCAAACATCGTTCCTCATTGCATTGGAAAGACAATGAAAAATTAAATAATTCCATGGTGAAAGGTAGTTGAATTTGGTTGCATGTACATACAAAGTGAAGTTTGTTACTTCTAAAACGGTTGCATGTTCACAGGGGCCGCGGAAAGGTGGGGGGGGGGGGGGGGAGGGGGGGGGAGGAGGGCTGACCACATTTTAATTGTTATAATAATTGTTATTTTATTGTTTTAAGCCAAACGCGTGGGGAGGGGAGGGGGGGGGAGGGGGGGGGGGGGGGGGGTCTGCAGCCCCCCGGTTCCGCGGCCCTGCTTCATACACTCCATCCATTGTAGGCAACAATTTCATCTTCCATTTCGTCTTTGTTTTTTAGTTTTATATCGGACATTTCCGAGGGAGCATCATTATATATGGGACAAGGTTAAAACATTGATTATTGTTTACGCAAAGTAAATGGTCGTACTTATCAAGTACAACGTTTGGCCCAAACTCCGCAACATTTTTAAAAACTAGGAATCGTAAAATAGTATCAACAATTTCATCAAACAACGTGTCAGACGGGACGGACATTTTATTTTATTTTAAGGTCAAAACAAACAGTGTTCAAATTGACAGGTATTTGCATTTGAAGCAGAATGCTTGTAAATGGCAAACCCAAGCTGACAATATTTAAATCGAGAGAAAATAAAATAAATTATATTAACTTCTTTAAGCATTTCTTTAAGCATGGTAAACATACCATTCTAACAAAGTAAGGTTGAACATGTTAGCTTTTTACACTGCATAAAGAAACTTACCTGAACAAATAACAAGAACAAGTACAGAAAAAACAACAATAACAAAACAGCACAACATCAATACTCAAAAGTTGGTAAATAATTGACGTTTAAACATGTGTTTAAAAGTAATACAATTATGAATATTCTGCAAATCTAAATTGAGTTTGATCCATTCTACATCTCCTTGGTATTTAATTGAGCGCTATAAGAATGACTAGTTCAATTTTGGTAAATAAAATTTGTCTTTCCCCTTGTATTCAGTCTATAAATATCTGAGTGCTTTTTAAAGAAATCATAAAAAAAAATAAAAGGCAATCGTTGGTGTACAAATGTATGCATAATTGGAACGACATTAAATAATACATCGTCTAAGATATTCACTGACTGCATTGTTTTAAAAAGATGTGAAGTATGGGCTCTAAAATTCATATTAAAACAAATTCTAATAGCTTTTTTCTGTAAAATTAAAAGTCTTCTTAAGTATGAATTACTGCACTTCCCCAAACCAGATTGCAATAAGTACAATGTGCTAATATAACAGATTTATACAGCAATTGTACAGATTTCAACGGCATGAAAGAGCGTAACTTTAGAAGAATACCGATATTCACAATAGCCTGGACCAAGGTATTTCTGGAACCCAAATATATTATCAGTGCGATTAAAAGATCTGGAGTTCACAAAGTGTGAATTAAAAGCGTTGGCAATTTTCTTATAACCTAATAACTTTTCTCCATTT
>JBAMJV010003791.1:0-30775 GCA_037951105.1 Echinarachnius parma | reverse complement strand
GATGCAGATCGAGACACCCGCACCGATAAACCAAGAGAAAGAAAAACAGTAACTGCTTTACTACGAGCGAAAGGAGGAAATCATTAAGTTCCACATTAAAAAATCAAGTTCTCTAACCGCAAACGCCTGCTGGGTTTCAAATAAGGATGATCTGGCTGCATAGCAGGCCTAAGATTAATATATGGTACAAAGCATGAGGACCATGATGGATCGGCTGAAGAAAAGCGCTAAGAAGAGTGGGTCCAGGCCCGGGTCAGGAGGAGATTCCATTACTCTGACATGAACAGCAAAGAGAAGTGCGTGTAAAAAAATTGATAGTTTTGTTTACACAAATCAAAAATAGAAAATCATGTTTAGTCAAGGGGTTAATTTTTGACTCGAACATGAGGAAAAAGTTATGTGAGTGAAACAAACCATTGTACTTGAGGTTTAAAGTAACTCTGTAGCGATGGAAATAATGAGAGTGCATGTTTAGCCGCCATCTTTGTGTTTGACTAAATTTATTTTTCACTGAGTTGCTATTTTATGTGACCGTAAATGCTATGTACTTTTGATATTTTTACGTAAGTTTCAGTAGGTAGCTCATGCTCATGACTTAACTATAAAAAACTTTGCTTAGCCACCAAAGTTCGGGTGGCCCTTACCTTAAAGGGGGTAGTTTAGTTTTGGTAGAGAGGCGCTGCAACATCACAAATTTTTTTGTGATGGTAAAGAAAAACTGAGTGTCTAATTTGAGAGAACATGCAATTTTAATGGCAGAAAAACTTTATTTGGTCAAAAACGACCAGAAACGGCTGAAATATCAATAAATATATCTCATCCTTATAATATTTGGGGCCCAAATATTAAGAAGATTTTTAGAAAAAAAATAAAAAAAGGCTTTGCACTTTTTCAAAAATTTCAAAAGCGTTTTTTTAATAGTTGTTGATGATCTCTCTATTCAATCATTATATCAATAAAAACATCACCTGCATAATTTTGTATGAAAAATGGTTGAAACCAATGCCTTTTTAAAAAGAGCGCCCTCTTGTGTTTTAATGCTCCTTTTGAATGATAACAGGCTTTTTACTTAGTTTTTTGTAATTTTGTATACCTTTCGAGCATGGTGGAGTTATATACTATTATTTTATAATGTTACTGTGCAGGTTTTGGCTACTAAAGTTCAGCTTACCAAACTAAACTACCCTTTAATAATAAATAATAATAATATACTCGATTTATATAGCGCCTAATATGATTGATATCATCTCTAAGCGCTTTACAATGATAATATTACCCCCGTCATAGGATACAATGCAAACCAGCCACCACACACATTGTGTGCACCATCTCCACTCCCTCCCTGGGAGCATTCCTTCCAAGCGGCTCATGGGCATTGAAAAGATCATTCACATATAGGCTTTCACCTCCTACCGGGTCCCCATTTATACACCTGGGTAGAGAGCAGCAATTGTGGATAAATTGTCTTGCTGAAGGACAAAGGCAGTGGGCAGGGTTCGAACTCGGGATCTCATGATCGGAAAGCGCGCGCTCCACCAATCTTGCCACACCACATCCACATCCACATCCTAAACGATTCTATGGATTAAAGCAAAACATTTACAAATTGAATTTATTCCCCATTTAAGACAAAAGAACTTGTGTCAATTTACAAACGAAGGGGGCGAGTAAGCTAAGTCAGGTAGCACGTCTAGTTGAGCTTCTCACCTATTATATTCGTATAATTATTTGTTTATTTTATCTCCCCCGCGGCGCCCCACTGGGCTGGCAAACCAACACATCGAGCGATGTATACTAATCTTTCTCGACATTATATCGCATGATTTGTAGGTTGCTGGCCCAGTTGGGGTACGTGGGGAGATAAAATTAACAAATGAAAATAGGCGAGAAGCTCGACTGTAGGCTAGCAACTTCAGACGCAAAAAATCCTCCCATTTTTACACCCCGACCATCAGCATCGTATCAGACAATGTCAATCAAAGGTCAATGCTTTTTGTGCTCATTCACGCTTCTCTTTAGTACAGGAAATTTTGGGTATGCGCATGTCACTGTGCTACCAAAACTCACGTAATAATTGCTAAAGATGGTACGTAGCTTATTTACGGTCACGTAAAATGCCCACAATCACAGTGTTAACGTGTATACTGTTCATTGTACCTTTGGCTTCAATTTTCATCATCATGATCCATGCCATACTGGACAAGGTCATGTTCGTAATATTATAGTAATAATTATCAATCGGTCTCAGTCACTTTCAGACTGAGACAGAGTCAGTAAAATTGCATGCAATGTGCAATGACAATAACAATAGCAATGTCAAAAGACGATCAATGACAATGTCAATGCCATGACGATCGCGATCATGACGATGGATGTGAATGAATTGAATGATAGCCTGCCTACTCGAGATAATTATCTTATTCTTACATTATTCGAATTAACAACATTTTTTGTTATATATTCAAATTACCCTTTTCGCTGTTGCATTGGATCAAGTTCCTTCGGTTTAGTTTGCGTGGCCCTATGTCATGCTCTTGAGTCTGGTCTTGATTGATTGCTCACTTGATTCGCTGCGGCTGCGAAGCATTGAGGCGCTCGATGGTCGGGAGCCACGCGGCTGGTGGCGGCTGTGCAGTCATTCAACCACCGCTCAAAGCATTGCTGGCAGCTATGCACTGGCACTGCTACTCAAGGCACAACAATCCTTCGCGAATGTTGACTTGGCACTTGCCCGTCCAAATCCGTCCATTTCTGGAAAAAACTTTAAATAGCGAGTCCTGTCATCTCATTCTGTTTACACCCGCAATATCTTGGTCTTCCAAAAAAAAAGTTTGAGCGGAAATATGCACGTAAAAACATATATTTTCACTCGCACACTCGCATACTAAAAGTAAAAGGCGGATCGTCTTCCTTGCTGAAATGTCGCCATGATGAAATTCGCACTGTCTCTCCGATCTGGTAGCGCAATATGCATGCATGTGCATTGCATTATGTGCAAATGCATCGTCATATCAAGGAGTTAATATAGTAACTCCTTGGTCATATGCAGCCAGGGGCCGCGGAACCGGGGGGGGGGGGGGGGGGGGGGTGGGAGGCTGGGGGGCTGCAACCCCCCACTTTTTTGGCTTAAAACAAAGATATACATAAGCACAAAATAATAACTATAATGACAGCCCAAATGAGGTCAGCCCCCACACTTTCAAAACCATTCCGCGGCCCTGATATGATAGGCGAAATGTTGTAAATCGTATACAATAATACACGTACACACAGATACATCCATAATGAAAAACTGTTGGACATTTGTTCTTGGAAATTGCGTACGCATACGCGTACGTCGCTACAACACGTAAACTACTACTACGAATTATGACATTGTTGCAACTCAATTCGACCATATCTTTAGTTACCATTAACTTTATAAATTGGGGCGAGTCGCATTTGAAAGCGGAGAATTTTCCGTATTTTGTGGAGTTAAAATTATTTCTGGGGCCTTTCAACCCTCTGCCTTTTGTTGTTGAATTGTGTTACGCATTCATTTTCTGAGGAAAAGTCTATGGGCAGATGCCCCAATTTTGTGTTGGTACACGTGCACGGTCCATACTCAAACGGCCATAACATCTGAACGCACGAACGTATCAAATTGGGGCGAGCAGATTCTGAAACTTCACATCTTAAGCTAAAAGCTGATGTCAAACTCATTGTCATTGGTCAAATAACCTCTCTGCCTTTTTGTTTCAAAAAGTTTTACCATTGAAGAACAGCTCTCATAAATCGAAAACTGGCCATGACGTAATGGGAGATTCCATTATTGAATCGAGGGGGTAGCAGCATAATAGCCCTTAACTCCCGCGCAAGGCGACAACGACAGTGTAAACGATAAGCCGATATTCAAGACCGAAACCATTGGAAAAGTGTCTGATTTCTTTAATTTTGGAGCATTATATGAATCATGCAGGTAAGTTATGAGTTAAATAATGTTACAAGTTTTCATTAAGTTAAGTATTACTCATAAATAGGAGTTACAAAGGAACAAAACGGAGCCTTTTCTTCGCCGTGCTCCGCAGTCAAACATGTTTCCATTCTCACTTGCCCTTCGTCCCGTATATGTCGATAGTGTACCTATTTACAAGACAATTACAGTACGATGTGTATAATGTATATTGTGACTGAGTGTGACTAAGTTGAGACTGAGAGTGAGTAAATGATCTGATTTTCATTTGTTCATACTTCATTATGTTTATGATGAACATGCACACTGCACAGTGTATTATTCAAATCCTTTCGGTTTCAGTATCGGGCATTCAGTTCTGAATATCTTCAATTAAAGGACGGTCAAGGATTTGCAATTTGCATATGTTATGGTTACGTAAATCATTATAATGATTATAAATGAATATTACAATGACATGTGTATGGTGTGAAATTAAGGACTTATATTCTCTATTCACAAACAGGCTCATGGATGAACATAAAAGCCCAAGGGGGAGACGATTTCAGAGAGTCGACTACAAAAAACTAGCTACTGGACCAAAGATTCCTCAGACGTGCTCCGCCCGTGAAACTTGGTCGACAAGGAAATTATATCCCTTGGAAATTATCGACGCTAAAGAGGAAGATGGTGCTGCTAAAGTCCTAGTTCACTATACTGGCTGGTCAAAGAAATATGACGAATGGCGATCAGCTGCAGATGTCATAGACGTTCCTGAAGAACATATTACTACATGTCCAGCTGCTACAAAATACTTTTACTCACTCACAATTAACCATTGCTATCCGAGAGAACCTACATATTCATAGGAAAAACAGATAGTTTTGTTTCTGTACAAGTACCTATTCAGAAGGACGCTTTTGCAGTCTTGGAGTGCTTGGAAAGCCCCATCCATCCAAGAAGGGCTGGTTAGCGGTTAGCCTGTGGTGCACTGGTAAACATATTAGGTGAGAAGTGGCATTACAGGGTTGTGAATGCCAATAAAGACTTTGCATATGTTGTGGACAATACTGTTTACTATCAGTTAAAAGAACGTCTGCCATTGATTGACTATGATGATGTAAATGCACATATATGCACAGAGGCTTTGTCCTGGATTTTCGCTTTGTTCGTGAACGAGGAAACGCGTCTGATTTAGACAAGTATCTACAATCAACAGCTTAGAAGTATCTAGACTAACTCTTCTGGGAATGCAGGAATATTCTTTGATAATCTTAGTCAGCAACTAAGATCTTCATGTGCTTGTGTGCTTATCAATATCTGCTGGCCTTAACTGGATTTTCAAAAACAGAAACACAATACAAGTATAAATGAAGGTCGCATTTATTTGGTTGATTGGTTGACATATCTGGCATGGAAAATTTGGCATTAATTTTCTAATGGCCCTTCGCTAATTAGGTTTTGGCCCAGATTCAACTTTAATGTGTACTTACTGTAGATCTACATAATGTATGTGTAGATGTAGAATTTGTCTTGTCATGTGTCGATATTAGTGCTGTAGTATTTTGGATTTGGGGTTATAATATGTCAAAAAGATAACGGTCACAGAATTTTTTTTTCAGCATTTTATGATTCAAATTAAAATTCATTTAGTTCCACAACTGGAATGGTAATTGCTGTGGCTTATGCATATTCGATTGTACGGTTTACACTAATGATGTAAGAGTATTACAAAGTATGAGCTGAAACATAAATTGGGTACAAACAGTTAATCCTTTTTCCTATAGCACTAGTTGATACTATTCACCATGGCGATCATAAGATTGATTTGTATTGCTTCACTGTTCTTATTGTGCGGGTTCAAGTTTGTAGAAGCTGTTCCTGAATATAGCCATGAATACCCACATCTTGTGACTGTGAACATCAACAATTAGCTTTATACACATTGTCAACTAAGTTGTCTAACCCTGTTCATCCTGATAATGTCGCAACAGTTTGGAATCAGTTCTCTCCCAACATCATATAACAATAGATAGGATCAATGTGGAACCAGCATTGAAGACCTTGAAAGAAAAAATTAAATGGATGGCTCGGATTGTTAAGTCGGTTAGTAACTCATCAAGAAAAAAGGGGGCTTTGTTTGAAAAATGGAGGAAGTCTAAGTACGAGTTGAAAGTGTGGCACAGATCTGGAAGTCCAATCCAAAAGAAAAGTTGAAGATCCAACGCTGGCGTTGCCCTATGAAAAGACCAGGGAGGAATTAGAAACCGCACAAAATGAAAGAAAGTACACCCGTTCAGCGTGACCCCCTAATCCCGGGCTGGCTACTGTGAATTATCAAATCCTAAAAAATCTGGAAGAGGCAAAAGGGGAAAAGGAAAGCAAAAAAATGAATACAGTAAACGACAAAAAAAGCGACACCAAACAAGTGTTATAAACACAATCAAATGGCAATTACCGGCCTAACTCAAGATGAAAGTTACACACCTATACAGGTAAACTATGAACCAATTTGTGATGGGTGCCGACTATATATGTTGCAAAAGTCCCCCCCGCAGCGCGCTCGCAGCCCGTCCCTCCCTCTCTATATTGATAGTTTGATTGTCGATGATCTAGATGAAGTAGTTTTCATACTAGACCATCACAATGTAGCCAATAGAGGATACCATGCATTGGCACAAAAACACATGATCCTTCCAAGGGCACATTTGATATCGAAAAGAAAAAAACAGCTAAATTCTAAGATTGATATAAAACAAGTAGATGGTGGTTACCTGGGGGCCTTTACAAGTATTAAGGATATGGTGGTCAGGAAGCTTGAGCAGGAGGAAATGACCATCTTATAGAAAATGGAAATGTACGAATCAAGTTGAGTGGGGATGGGACACGAGTAACATGTAAGCAGTCCTTTGTAAATATTTCTATCACATTCCCAGATGAAGACATCTGCATGTCTGAACATGGGAATTATTTGCTTGCAGTTGTGAAATGCCCAGAGAAAAAGGCTGCTTTGGAAGCAACGGTTCATGAATTGGTTGAAGAGTTTGAAAGTCTTTTATATGTTGAAGTCAAAGGACAACATGTCACCATTGATAAATACTTAGGTGGTGATTTAAAGTTCTTGAATGAGATAATGGGCATTTCTTCCTTTTCTGGAAAATATTCCTGCCTTTGGTGTCAATGCAGGAGTGATGAACGTTTTGATATGACTAAACATTGGTCGTGCACGATGTAGATAATGGTGCACGCACCATAGAGTCTATTATTCAGAACGCTGGTAAAAGGGCGAGTGATCAAACAAAGTTAGGGTGTATGAGAACGCCTTTGTTCAGAAGTGTCCCCTGTCCACAAAGTAGTTGTAGATTCGTTCATTTATGTCTCAGAATTTGTGATCAACTAGTCAGCCATCTTGTTTCTTATCTAAGAACTCAAGACAATATTGTCAGAGTTTCGTCGAGGACTGATATTGAGAAGTGTGGAAATCTTCAACGCTTTTGCAAATTCATTAACGAAGATGCAAAGATAACAGATTGGAATTTCTTTGTTAATGATGGACAGCTACAATACAGATCTTTTAGAGGTCCTGAACAAAGAAAGCTCATGAATCTTATTGACCTTGACTCACTCATTCCATCCCATCCAAAATTGCAAAATCTTAAAAAGCTATGGAAAGAATTTCCTGAGCTTCTAAAAATGATGGACATGACATTGACAGATAATGAGATTGATATTTTTGAGTCATCAGCTCGGGCATGGGTGTCACTGTATTATGATACATATTGCAGTACAGATATCACACCTTATATGCACGTTCTGGCTTGTCATGTTCCAGAAAGTATGAGACTGCATGGTAATATTTCTCATTTCTGTCAGCAGGGTCTTGAAAAGGCCAATGACTTGGTAACCAAGTGGTACCATAGGTCCACTAACTTTGGTTCCAACTCGATGGCACAGTTAATTGCCAAACAGCATAGGCTGCAATTGCTGAGACAGAAATTCCAACCTAAACCACGATGGAATGTACAATGCAGTTCATGTAATGAAATTGGTCATAACAAACGTACATGTACAAGTGTGTCTCAGTCATAGACGCTGCAACCTGTATGGATGGAAGATTTCTTTACATGTATAAATTACACTATATCATGTTACTATAATGTACGTACATTCACATGTCTCCTTCACGCTGCAAGCTCTTTGTAGTTGTACATTGTACTTCATGCGATACTGTATTTAATAATTGTTTTTCATTCAGTGAATTGCTCTCCATTATTGGAATTGTTATTATGGTTTGTGTAAAACCTTTTTTTTTTTCTTGTAGTTTGTAGTTTTATGCCTCGATTATATGAAATGTCTCGTTAGTTGTGACATGATGTCTAAATCATGTCTAAGTCTTATCCCCACGAAGCTTGATTAT
The DNA here is from genome assembly GCA_037951105.1 of Echinarachnius parma. NCBI lineage: Eukaryota > Metazoa > Echinodermata > Echinoidea > Clypeasteroida > Echinarachniidae > Echinarachnius > Echinarachnius parma. Next base: position 22,427 of record JBAMJV010003791.1, on the reverse strand, counting down.
AACATTTCCATTTCCATCCTGCTCAAAAAGGCCCCCAGGTTACCACTATCTCAATACATTTACAGGTACACGTATCTTGAATTTAGTGTGCATTATTATAGAAATTGTCTTTGTATAGGAAGATGTATTCAACTCAATTTAACCTTGCCAGTGTTTAATGTAATGTACATACCTACAATGTATGTCTTTCATTGTGCCAAAGAGAAATGCAAATGTTGCTGAATTGTGATACACTACTACATATACCTACACAATACACTGGATATGTATTTTCTTGTTGTATACAAGGTTTTATTCATTATCTTTATTTTCTGACACATACTTATAGTTTGTTTTATCTTAGCCAACTATTGCTTATTTTGTATGAAATTGATGTTTCTTGTGTGCTAGATACAGATGTTGTATCAAACATGATTTAGTATTGTGTGTACTGCTATCACACTTTCTGTAATAGGCATTATCATTGTATAATGATAAATGTCACAAGATGGTTGTATACGATTAAAATGTAAACAACTGTCAACTTCTGAAGATGTTTTTTTCCCTGTACGTGTTGTATTCCCATACCAGTATTACATACTTTCAAGATAACTATCTTGAATTTAGTCTACATTTTTACAGAAATGTCAGTATAGGAAGTATTCAACTCGATATACCTTGCCAGCCATATGTACATGTATACATACATGTATCTACTTTATAATCTAACCTTGAATTGTATTTGCCAAAGAGAAATGCAAATGTTGCTGAATTGTGATGCACTACCTTCTTATATACAAAATACGCTGAAGATGTATTTTCTTGCCTCCTACGAGGTTTACATTATTATCGTTATTTACAGACTTATGTATTCTAGTTTGTTTTATCTTGGCCAACCATGAGTGATTTCTTGAAAAACTGTGTTATGATATTCGTACCTTCAGTAGCAGCTATGAAGTCTGCATGAATAATGATAAACTCGCATCCTTGACAATTTATGTTGAGTGGAAATAGATTAGTAATCTGTTCTTGCATATGTATTTCATCTTTCTATAATTATGATATATATCAGAGGTTGTCTATATTGGATTATGTATGATGCTGAACAACTCAATAAAATAAGTTATATTTGCTAGGTGCAATCTAAGCAAATTGTTTGTGTGCTATATAATTACATGTATACCAAAGTATTATCTCAAAGTACATCAACTCAAATATGTGACAATACTTCTACATCAATGCAGCTTGAATAATTTAGTCATATATTCATACCTCTATTATCAGATTATTACATCTGGGACTGGGTGTGGATACAAATTCATGTCAACTCCTGTGATTTTGCCATGTTCAGCCAGCCAATTTTGTTGTTCAACGTAACGTGATACTGTATGTGTAAATAACTTATATGTTTATATGCTAGTTTTAGTTTTCTTGCACTTGCACCATTGTATGATAATTTTTGCACTGGTATTTACATGATTTAAGTTAGTTATGTTTCACTTTCTTTTTTCTTTTAGCGTTATATGGTTATACATGTATTATGATAATTCAGTTGAGAATGACATGCTTGTGTTTCAACTTTCAATAAACTGTCATCATACCTTTTCAAAAATTGCATTCTTCTTTTTTTTAATGAATCTTTGCCAGTTAGCCCAGTATCTTACATTTTCAGTATAGAATAAGACACAATTTGCTGGATTAGATTGCTATTTGAATATGACTCAAAACAGGAATTATGAATGTGGGTGCATGTTGTACATTGACGTGTACATTTCTGCTTGTAATGTTGTGAGTGAAGTGATTGTGAGCCTATAAACATGTGCAGTGCATGTATGAATGATATGCATGAACGTGTGTGCTTTGAATAGGGGAGGGATCGGGCATTTGATAGTAATTACACCAACCACCCCTATTTACTGTAATGGAGCGGTCCAGCCACTGCTCGCTGAACCGCTGTAGAGTGGTAAAGTAAACAAACCGTTCCCGTAAATCCAACGTACGCGTTTGTGCTTGGGATCGGATTTTTTGTCCAAAACTGGCCAAAAGTTTTCATTATGTAAATCTGATGGTAAGTCCGATGGTTATTTTGGTAAAAGGGTGTATCTATAGATACAGCCTTTTACCAAAATAAATCTGATGGTAAGTCCGATGATTATTTTGGTTAAAGGGTGTATCTATAGATACAGCCTTTTACCAAAATAAATATCAGACTTACCCAGTATTCAAAGGGTGTATCTATAGATACACCCTTTTACCAACAAAATTACTGAAAAATGTAAAATTACTCCAGATACCTCCTTTTATCTCGAAAACTAAAGCTCAATCAATTCTGAAACTTTGCTAAATGAAACTTTTGACCTCAAAAACTCCCCATATGGAAAAACCTGAAAAAGTCATATTTTCTCAGATACACCCTTTTTCCATATTAGGGCCGACCGGACAAGATTGAATGCGCCTCGTTCAGCGATATGTCTTGAAGAGAGCGCATCTTTACTGTCAACTTGCTTTTGCTAACTCCTTTGAGAGATGCCACCCAACGGTGCCAGACGCAAGAAGGGAAAAGGTCAGACTGTTCCACCCCCTGAGCCTGAACCAGTCCAGCCAGAGCCGGTGTGGTGGGCGGTTTAGTCCCCCCGCGAGGATAGTCCGGCCTGACGATTCCCACCCGCGAAATTTGTCTCCCTCGTGCGGGAATCGTCTCCGGGGGACGCGTATCGCCGTTACTGCTACGGTCGACGCAGTCCCCCCGTTGAATACGCCCCCCCCCCCCTTTGAAAGCTTGTTTTAGACATGGATTTATTCTCGCCATTTGGGGGGGGGGGGGGGGGGGTACAAATAGTTTGTAACCGAATGACACCTAAATGGGATTTGTGTTCACATAGCATATGGGGGGGGGGGGGGGGGGGGGTACAAATAGTTTGTAACCGAATGACACCTAAATAGCAAACCCTTAGGGGTAGGGGTATATGGGCCTGTTATTTAGCTATTTAGCGATTTAGCTGTTTTAGCTGTTTATGAAAGTTAATTATTTTTATTAAGTGCACATTGCAAGCACACTGATATATCACCCTGAATGGAATGATTCAAGGGATACCCATATTGATAATCTCAGTGGGGTCCAGGGGTGGCTCCCGGATGCTCTAGGATTCTGTATATCCATAACAAAACAAATAGTTAACTATTCAAATCAATAATAAGTTATTTATTTTAGTGAGCATATAGCGTGAACTGAGCATATAGCGTGAACTCCTGCATAAGTGCGTCCAGGAGCCTGTGTCAGATGGCCTTAATGGGGATTTAGGGGCACAGCCCCATGACGATTAAAACACTCTAGCTCCCAAGAACACTACTGTTCACATAATGATTGAGAGTGGGCAATGTCCCTTCATTTTAGTTTTATTTTATATTTCTGAACCCCAAATATGAAAGAGTTTAATAATATTGGCCATAGGGAGCGAAGCGATCGAGGGCTGGGGCACAGCCAGGGGGGGGGTGGGGGGGGGGGGGGGGGGGGTTGGGAGGTGGTATCTCCCGGCCACGGAAGATTTTTGCATTAATATAGGCTACTTGAAATGGTGCAATTTAATTGGTGCACGTCACACAAGCAGCCAGAGCAATACCAGCCTACACGGGAACTACGTGGCCCCGTACAGAAAAAGTAGGCCTACTCACCCCAGACCATACGCAAGTTTCGCAGCGAAAATTGAAAATGGATGTATAAAATTAGTTTTTGAACGTTAGAATTAATAAGTCTTAGCTCATACATTATATTCTTTTTTTCTCTTTTTTTTTGCGGGGGGAAGGGGGGGGGGGGGAGGGGGGGGGCTTAATTTTATATAAATCGAATTGTATAAACCCCTTATTCATTACCGTAGAAACCCGCTATGAAGCACCTATCGATGTCTTGTTTTTAAAGGAGCGCTCTCAAACTCCGAAAGAGAGACATTATTCACGAATGCAAATAATTGTCATGAATAATTGAATTTTCATGAGAATAATAACGAGGTTGAATCTCATGAAAAGGCCGCCTAAAATAGACAATGTGACTGTGTTTGATATGGGGTGTGTACAGGGGATCCCACCCCCATGAAGCCCTTCTCCCCGTTGTTAGTGAGGATTCAAACAGATGAATCAACTCACAGGACAGGAACAAACATGAGAGGGACAATTTATAATGAAGGTATATAGGATATCTTAAATGCAGACAATCACAGTAAAGCGTTCAATATACGCCTAGTAGCGCTCGTTTGAACACGCAAAACTCGTGGTTATCTTGTGGTTTCCAAACCACAAGATTGCGCGCACTGCAAACTTGTAGTTGTCTTGTGGTTATCTTTTGGTTTCCAAACCAGAAGATAACCACAAGATACTACTTGTAAGATTTTGCCCAGAATGAGCGCGCGATGAGCGCGCGAATCCGCCACAGTGACGCGATGTTTGGTCACCCGGAAGGTACTACTACTGGTTGCATTATGGGCTACTTGGGAACTACATTTAACCATAGAGTAACTATAATATAAAGACTAGAGAGGAAACTCGGCCAAAAAATCTGTCAAATTAGAAGCGATTTATCTAGGTCTTGAATATTCATGAGGCGCCGGATGATCCAATTTAATGCTATTTCTCACGAAAAAAGTATTTGAAGTGTTTTGAAACTGTACAGCAGCGAAATTCTACTGAGCATGCGCAGTTCAACTTGCGCGCTGTATTTATATGATTTGCATATTTACGCACAAATTTTCTCATTAGCATATCATTATTATTCATGAGATGTTTTTTTCTCTCATAAAAGCACGTGTATAGTGTTTACGTCCTCCTAGAATGTTGATTATACTCTCCAATACAGTCTAGTAAATGTTTTTTTTTTTTTTATCATTTCATCAGTTAACTATTTCCCTTGCTAAATGTATCATGTACAGCCTTGAGTTCTGATTTAGTCTTCATATTAAAGACAAAAATCCTACTGTTATGGGGCCAATTGTGTATGGGGGGTGTAAGATGGCATGCTAAACAGTTTTATATTTGGTGGAAATTGTTCGTATGGATTAGGTAATTTAATGGTTTAGATTGTTTGTCTTTATTGTCAACAAGACTAGAGAGCAGCAATTAAGTTGTTGACCCCCCCCCCCCCCCCCCCCAAAAAAAAAAAAAACAACAACAACAACAACAACAACAAACAAACAAATAAACAAACAAACAACAACAAATTCAACTAAATAAATCCAACAGGTTACTTCTGGTTCTAATGTGTGCCACCACCAACATCACTATCAAACTTATCACTGATTATAAACCATCACAACTTAATTGATGTCATTCACCATCGTAGTCATATCATTACTGCACATGCATGTCATCATAGCCTGTATGTAATAAAGATTAAGTAATACGTAATTGTAGGCCTGTCAGAATAAACTTCTAAACAGCATTCACTTTTAATTGCACACCCTCTCATACCACACATACATAAATATACACTGATAAATGTTCATTATAGGTTTCCATTAACATTTAATTTAAAAACAACAACAGTCATATATAAATTAAGTAGACAAAAGAAAATATAACCAACCCAGTATAACTCCGGGGGAGAGGAGGGGGGGGGTGGGGGGGGGGGGCACGCTCCCCCAATTATTTTACAAAAACAATGTCATATCTAGACCATAAAAAGATTATAAATGGGCCATTTGCCCCCATGCAATTATTTGACAAAAAAAAAACTAGGAGAAACATAAGAATAAGTCTGCCCCACAACAATCTATGTGCCCTCCCCAATTCCTTTGACCACACTATGTTACTGACCCCATATTTCTTCAATTTACATTTATAATTATGATATTTTAATGCAAGTTATACAGTTCACTATTTGAAATCTCAAATTCAATTCAGTGTTGTTGTTTTTTTCAAACAGAGTTCATACACAAAATGTACACATGAAATGTAACGGCAAACACCTAAAAGAGGCATGAAGCAAGTAGCTTAATCGTCGAGTAGGCAGGTAAAGGCTGATTGGGAAAATATACAAAATTTCACATTAACAAGATAATAAATACATGCAGAGCAATTGAAACATTGCAGTGAAAATAATAGCATCCAAACATGATAAAATACAATAACATAATTGAGGTCCTACTATAATTCACATACACTTTGATATAAGATTAAAACGCACACAAAATATTCTGTAACTAATAATTTGGTTGTTACCAAAAAAAATAATTATTTTTTGAAAGTTACATGAATAAACAAAAACTGTATAATTATACTTTTTTTTTAAAACCCAGAATATATACACATTCACTAACAATACTAAGTATAAATGTTATTTCAATAAAATATCAAGTATTATATAATATGAGTTTATGGTAGGGAGAATTGACAAATTAAAAACTATAGTCATATTGAAAATTTACCAAAATGGGTTTATATAATCAAAATATAGATTACACAAGATGGGATGGGGCAATGCAAGAAATTTATTTTGGTTAATTAAGTTTACTTAGAAAATTTGTCTAAAGTAACTAATACTGTTATATCAAATTATTGATTCATTATAGCTATACTGTTTGAAATATTAACACCATAAATCCTGATGTATTAAGTCTGTGCAAAAGTATTCTGAAATAAAAGAGAATGTTACTAACCCCCTTTGCTACTGTATGATAAATATTGCATCAATATATTGTTTAACAAAAAACATCTTTAAGTTTTGAGTGTTGGTAGAGAGGCCGCTACACAAAATATTTTTTGTGAGAAAATGAAAAACTGAGTGTCAAATTTTCATTTCATTTCATTTCATTTCATTTTATTCCACATTCTGCATTAAAAACAACAAATACAATGAATAACATTGATTCAAGATTACAACTACAACAACAAACACAGATAAAAACTAGGTTCACAAACAAACAAAAAGGAGAGAATTCTACTAGAAAAAACAATAAATGAGAATGTGGGGGATTACCAAATAGCCAGAGGCTTATCGAGGGTAAATCCCCATTATGGCCTAGCGGTAGAGAGAGAAGGGAAGAAAAAAGGGAGTAAGAGGAGAAAGGAAGACATGTATGATATTTAACACTTAGTAAAAGAAATCTAAAATTCTACACATGTTTGTTACTAAGTTTCACATGACAATAAATACTGTTTATATTTGTGCTTAAAATTCAATAAAGTTGGGCATTCTCTAATTTCAATTGGTATATCATTCCAGCATTTTGTTCCAATAAAAATAATGGTTGTGCGTGGAAAATTTTATTTACATAATGGTACGTGCACATTTCCCTGTGTTCTAGTATTATGATAATGAATTGCACTATTAAGTTTTTAAAATGTCATTAAAAACTGATGGAAGTGTTCCTTTAAAAAATGAATACATAAAAATTGCCACCTGCAGCTGATTTAATTGGGTTACCGTTAAAATATTACATTTCTTAAAAAGAGGAGCACTGTGTGAAAAGAGGTTGTGCATTGCACATGAGTCTAACTGCACGCTTCTGTAGTACATGAAGTCTATTAATCGATATTATTGTACATTTTCCCCATACAATATTGCAGTGAGATAAATATGGTAAAATCATAGTATCATATAACATCTTAAGTACTTTGAATGGAACAAAATCCTTGACACGACTCATGACACCTATGGCTCTTGAAATCTTACACGATATATCATTTACATGGTGTTTCCAAGTTAAATTCGCATCAATCATAATCCCTAAAAATTTAATCTGATTTACCTGTTGTACTAATTTGCAATTGTGTTTCATCTACAAATAAATGTTTAGGTTTAAAAATCATATCAGTGGCGGATCTACGGGGGGTTTAGGGGGTTTAACCCCCCCCCCCCCCCCCCCCCCTTGGAAAATGTATCAGTGAAAAAAGTGAAAAAAAAGTGAGAAAACAAATCACTTACAGGGGTTCAAAATAGCAAAAAAAATTCGCGGCTTCGCGGCAAGTGGACGAAATTGACAAAGAATCACTTACGGGAGTTCAAAATACCAACAAATTTTCGCCGCTTCGCGGCGAATGGACGATGCTCCGCATCGTCATTGGGTCAAACCCCTCCTTAGCAAAAAGCTAGATCCGCCCCCTGCATATAACAAGTCTTCTCTATATTTACAACTAAACGATTAGCAACAAACCATCGTTGAACATTTTTCATTTCAACATATAGTGTATCATTTAATGATTACCCGAAATAAAAATATTGGTGTCATCAGCAAACATGATCGAATAGAGATGCCGACTTACATATTGAAAATCATTTACAAGTAATAAAAATAGCAGTGGACCAAGAACGGATCCTTGAGGAACACCTGTACTTATATGATGTAAGTTAAATGATTTATGATTAATGCATGTAAATTGTTTACGATTATTAAGATAACTTTTAAACCAATCTAAAATATTACCTCTAATTCCATAATGTTCTAATTTATTCAAAAGTATATTATGATTGATGCAATCGAAAGCTTTTGAAAGATCTAAAAATATTCCAATTAAAAACTGTTTCTTTTCAAAAACATCTGAAAGTTTGTTTGTAAATTCTACAAGAGCCATACTAGTTGAAAAACCACTTCGAAAGCCAAATTGCTTATCATACAAAATATCATGTCTATCAAGGTATTGCATAAGTCTATTGTACATAATTTTCTGAAAAGTCTTTGCAAATACTGATAATAATGAAATTGGTCTATAGTTTGACATTGTAGTTTTACTTCCCTTTTTAAATACTGGTATAACCTTGGCAACTTTGAGTTTATCTGGAAATACTCCACAATCCAATGAAAAATTTAAAATATTGCACAAAGGTTGTAATATAAAACAAATTGATTTCTTAAATACAGCAACATTAATATCATCAAATCCTGGGCTCTTATTCATTTTCAAGGTATTAACAACTTCTAAAATATCAACAAATGTTATAGGGGAAACAAAAATAGAGGTTTTGTCTTTTTTCTTTCATAAAATATCTAAAATCATCATTAACATTTGCATATTTTCAACCAATTTGGTTCCTATTGCACTAAAGTATTGATTAAAATTATCAACAATTTCCTGTTCACCTTCAATAACAACATAATTTTCTATTAATTGTTTACATTGTTCTTTTGCATTATATTTATTAATTACTTCATTTATGACTTTCCAAGTCTTATCACCATACACATTTGTAAATTTATTAATATAAAAATCCCTTTTACTCTTTCTAACTTGTGAATTTAAAACATTTCTATATTTCTTATATTTTTCCTCCCTAACAATAGTAGGGTTTTTAATATATTTTATATAAAGTGTATGCTTCTTTTTACACATTTTTCGTAAGGAAGAAGTAAACCATGGTTTATTTTTATTCATATTGCCTGTTTTAACAATTTTCTTAAGAGGAAAACATTTATCATATAATTGCATAAATCTATCAAAGAAAGCATCAAACCTTTGATTCACATCCCTTATTCTATACACAAATGACCAATTCAATTTACTTAGCATCAAACAGAAACGTGCAATCGATTCATCATTAATTGTGCGTGTATAATAAAATGTCTTAGTAGGTTTATTTGAATAATTGAGTATTGCAAATATTGCACAATGGTCACTAAAACCGCTTGTAAAAATACCAGAATATAATATATCATCTTCACTTAAGTTAGTAAAAATGTTATCTAAAAGTGTGGCACATTCAGTTGTAATACGGGTAGGTTTTGAAATTAAAGGAATAGAAGAATAAGATGACAATATATCTAACAAACTATTTATTGAGGTAGTTATATTTAATAAATTAGCATTAAAATCACCAAGTAAAGCACATTGTTTATTTTCATTTAAAACCTGTTGTAAAAATGATTCTAAGTGTTCTAAAAATAATGGCACAGATTTGTCTGGTGGTCTATAAACTACACTAATAATAAAACTTTTATGTTCATAATTAATTTCAACACATATAGTTTCTATATCATCATTCATTTTCTCAAGATCATAGCGTCTAACACATTGTATATCATTATGTACATAAATGCCAACTCCTCCTCCACGTTTACTTATATGGTTGTTCAAAAAGAGAGAATAATTGGGTAGAGTAAAATTTAAGCCATCATGTTCTTTTAGCCATGTTTCTGTTAGGCCAATAAGTGAAAACTTTGAATCAAAACAATCTAAAAATGTACAAATTTCATCATAATTGTTCTTCAGGCTTCTACAATTTAAATGTACCATAGATAATTTCTTGGTGTCATTAATATTTACATTTTTATTAAAATCAGCTGGAGTACTATATTTAAAAATGTACAAATTTCATCATAATTGTTCTTCAGGCTTCTACAATTTAAATGTACCATAGATAATTTCTTGGTGTCATTAATATTTACATTTTTATTAAAATCAGCTGGAGTACTATATTTAGAATCATATGGGAATCTTTCGAATGTATTATTCATAAAAAAAGGCAAGATAGACTATATTTATTGCCAAATATTGGTATTGAGAAAGCATTTGCGTAGACATAGGGTTTTTTGAAGAATAAGACATATTCAGATAGATAACAAAAGAAACAGAAGGAACACTTAAATACAAAACAAAACAAACCAAAAAACTGACACAGAAGAATTACTACACAAATATAAAAATGTTTAACTTTAACGAGACAATATACAATTCAAAACATGTAAATAAATATGAGATGTTCAAGCGTTTAAAAATGTTTAAAAAAATAATTTAAGCAGCCAGAAGCTTCGTAATGAAGCGATATAATGTTATATTCATGTTCATGTCCATGTTCACGTACCTATCCCCCTCATGTCGTCATGACTGTGCACCATCTTTTTCATTGTTCCAGTGTTTGTTTTGATCAGGGCAATGATGCGACCGTCGGAGGACCAGGCCGTCTCTACCTTCTCACATTTTTTCGTGTCACTAAGTAGTTTGGCATTTGCGGTCGTGAGGTCCTCTTGTATCGATTTGCGTTGTCCAGCTAGCTTGCGACGATTCCTCATTACTAGCTGGCGTGTCCGGTACGACCCAAACTTGACGATTATGGGCCGTGGTGGTGAGTCTCTGCTTTTAGTTGACGTCTCCGGATTGCGATGTCTGGTAGAGATCCTGTGGCTCCTCTCAATGTCCGCCTTGGTGAGAGGGACCTGCAGGACATCGTTCACCAATGAGATGATGACATCATCGGTGTCCTCTCGATCACTTTCCGTGACCCCAAAGAAGCGCAGACAATTCCGACGTGAGTACTGCTCCTGGGAGTTTGCAGTGTGTTGTAAGGAACGAATAGCAGCTTCGTTCGTCTCAGCTTTCCTGGTCACTTGCTGTACCTTGCGATTCGTCTGGTCGCTGCTGACTTCGAGCTCAATAACTCTGGCTTCAAGCTTTGCTACGGTGGTTTGCAGCTCAGTTAGCCTCTTGTTAACTTCCGTCTCGACCAGCAGGAGAAAGCTTTTGTTTGTCAGGATGTCCTTGATTACTGCTGCGATAATACTCTGGGATGAGTCGTCTGAAGGTTTTTCCTTAGATCTTGTCTTTCTGGGTGAGTTTTGAGGTGCCATAATACCACTATTATACAAAGATGTAGCAATACGATATCTTGTATATAAGGTAAGGTGAACTGGCTCAGTTAATTGTATACTACAGTCACAAATTAGGACTTAAGTGGATTTTTGGCTAGTTATTTCTCTGTAGTCGGTTTTCTGAGCTATACGATGACACATTTGTAATGGAGGAAAGCACATGGCCTCCAGAGTTGAAATCCACCATGTGACATTGGACAGTCTACCCGTTGCTATGGAAACGCGGATATATGATAACGATGTCTATGTACAGATAAATGTATTTTTAATGAAAATCGCATACAGTTTGTAAACATGAAACCGGACTATATTCTCGTCATTAAAAGGCTTTTATTTTTTAGGGAATGGAGTATGAGTTTTAAACTCCTTAAAGATCATGGGTGACCTATAAATATTAAGGTCACTTAAGGTTCACCTCAAGGTCAATGAAAAAATCCTTACTTCATACATCATGAATATTTGTATGTAATTCATGCAAACTCTCATTACCCCTTAAAGTCCATGAGCCAAGTCCAGAAAGAGCCTTATTTTAGGATAGTATACTAACTGGTTAGTAGACCAAGTGATTCGTAGATTAACTGGTTGTAGACTAAATGATGTATAGACCACTTGGTAGTAGCCCAATTGATAAGTAGACTAACTGGCTATTAGACTAATTGAGTAGTAGACCACGTGGTTATTGGACGAATTGGCAGGTAGACGAATTGGCTTATGGACCAAATGGCTCGTAGACGAACTTACTGTGGACGAACCTGGTTTAGACTAAATGACAGTGGACCAAATGGGTAGTGGACCAAATAGTTGTAGACCAAATGGCAAGTCACCAGGTCATGAACCCAGCTCCCGAGAAATGCTAACCCCCCATTAAAATAGTTGACAGTTTATGGCACAAAACGTGAATTTTCAGATATTTAATATTTTATGCTAAAAATTGTGATCTTAAAAGGATTAGAAAATTGCTTTTCAGCAATTTGAAAGTTATATCCCATTAATCCATTTGACAGTGATATGCAGCAGTTCCTTATCCACTAAATCAACGAAATTCTTGTCCCGTCTGTCACACTTTTTATGAACTTTTTTATTAAATTGTTTTATTTTTGAATTTGTCTCATACTCTGTAATAATAAACTTTGACATTGCCCAAAATCATTTCTGCAGATAACTCTTTGACATTTCTTTGATGGTGTCTATTGTGAAGATAACTGTTGTAGTAAGAATAAGTAAAGGGATAGTTGAGTTCTGGTAAGGAGAGTACAGTTTTGGTGAAACTGAATTTTAGTAACCAAAACCTGCATCATTACATTACAAACTAATAGTTATAACTAGAAAGGAACACAAAATTACAAATGACGTAGTAAAGATCATTTTTTTTTTCAATGATATTTATTGTATTCATTGCTCAAAACAAAATAACAATAACAAACAATACGAGAAATCAGTACATAATATAATCAGTATACGTATTTTCATATCTTAACATAATCATGTAAAATATAATTTTAAATTTACATCTAAATGATACAAACAAATTTGTATTGTTGTACATCAAATAAAGCAGAGCATGAACATAAAAAAGGGGGGAAAAGAGGGGAAAACTCTTTTCCCCTCAAAGAACACCCTATACAAGTGCTTACATACACACACACACGCGTGCACACACCCACACACCCATCCACAGGAAACATGCCTACATCTGGAGAGAATCTCGACCATTATGTCCGCCTTATTCGTTTTATTGCTTCTGTTTGCCTTCCTTATTCTAAATTGTCCCACTTTCTAAAATGATACGTTAGTGTACCACGGTCCCCAGCTAATTTCTTCTCCTCCTTTCTATTTTCTAATAATCTTTTCTTAATCTCCAAAGCAGTTGGTGGTTTATTTCTATTTTTACTATCTATAAATATCATGTATTTTACCAAAATTATTATATGATTTAATAACTGTTCCTTCCCTATATTTAACTCAACTATTCCTACATGAATATCTTTCCAATTTATATTTCTAATCTCTACTAAATTAAATAAATTTCCACACGCTTCCCAAATTGGTTTTACTTTCTCACAAAGAAAAAACAAATGCTCGTAAGTTTCTTCATATTTACCACAAAAAGAACATAAATTACTATCAACCATTTTAAATGTATATAAATATAATTTAGTATATATAATATTATAAAGCATTTTAAATTGAAATTCTCGAAGCTTACTATTCAAAGTGCATTTTCTAAGTCTTAAGAATATTAATTGTATGTCTTTCCCATTAATATTATAAATCTGCTCTAAATTTCGTTCTGCATATGATTTTTCTACTTTTTTACTTAATAAAAAATTATATATCATTTTTGAAGTAACCTTATCTAACATATATACCTTTTCAAAAATTAAAAGGTTCGTATCTAATTCCCTATCTATATTTAAGTGAATATTTATATTCAAAAATTGTTTCCATGAAGGGGGAATACCAAGACAAATACGTTGTATTTCCATAATCTCTAAACTATTTAAACCTTTTCTTTGAAATTCCTCATTTGATTTTATATTGCCTTCCCCATCAACAATATGATGCAACCTATAAATATTCTTTTATATTTATATTCAAAAATTGTTTCCATGAAGGGGGAATACCAAGACAAATACGTTGTATTTCCATAATCTCTAAACTATTTAAACCTTTTCTTTGAAATTCCTCATTTGATTTTATATTGCCTTCCCCATCAACAATATGATGCAACCTATAAATATTCTTTTTAAATAACTGTTCATTGAAAGGAACATGTCCATCAATAAAAACAAATCTATTATTATAAATAATTTCATTCCTTTTAGAAGTATTTTCTTTTAACAAAAATGTTTTCGTGGCAATCCAAGCGTTCAACATGTCTCTATAAAAAGCTGGTAATGCTAATTTAAATATATCTATAATTGCATTATTATTATAAAATATCAAAGTTCCACCAAAATCTTTAGTTAAATAATTAAAATATTGCTTCCATCCCATATTTGCATCCCCCGTTAAAAGTCTCTTTACCCACATAATCCTCTGCACTAAAATAAATAAATAAAAGTCAGTTAATCTTAGCCCACCTCTACAATAATCCAAGAACATTACATTACGCTTAATCTTATCTTTTCCATTCCACAAAAAGTCAAAGACCAATTTATCCAGATCTTGAAATACCCAATTCGGTACTGGTGTCAGTGCCGACACATAAATTAATTTTGACAAAATAAACGTTTTTATCAGTTGAATTTTTCCCATTAAAGTTAAATCTCTTTGTTTCCACCACGATAGCAACTTTTTAATTTTACTCAAAATTTCCTTATAATTTGTCCTTTCCTGAACTTCAACATCTAAAGAAAAATAAATACCTAAAATCTTCACTATTTCTACTATTTTACCAAATGGAAGAGCAATATCTTTATTTTGAGAAGGGCCTAACAATAGTATGAAAGTTTTTTCTTTATTAATTTTTAATCCAGAATTTCTAGCAAAACTTTCAAACAATTTCTCCACCCTTTTAAATGATTTGGAGTCCCGAATAAAAAGAGTCATATCGTCTGCATAAAGAATTTGTTTTATTTCTACGTTACTAAACGTGAATCCTTGAATTTGAGGGTCTTTACATATTGAACGAACTAAAATTTCAATACAAAGTATAAACAAATATGGGGACAGGGGGTCCCCTTGCCTTACACCCCTCTTAATATTAAAGTATCCAGTAGATGCGCCCCCATTAAAAACACAACTTTGAGCATTATTATAAATAGTCTCCACCCATCTACAAAATGACGGTCCAAAACCAAATGTAATTAAAACCTTCTGCAAAAAAGTATGTGAAACTGAATCAAAAGCCTTTTCAAAATCAATTATCATCATATATCCAGGTATTTTATTGACTGATGTATGATGAATGATATCATCTATCATTCTTATTGCTTCACCTATGTTTCGATCTTTTAAATATCCCACCTGATTGACAGAAATTATTTCATTTAAAACTTTTTTAATCCTTATTGAAAGCACTTTAGTTAAAATTTTGTAATCTACATTCAATAAAGATATTGGTCTATAATTTTTTATAAATAGGGGGTCTTTTCCTTCTTTATGAATTAAACCTATAACTGCCTGTTTTTGTGACGAAGATAGTTCCTTTTTTTCGAAAGCTAAATTTAAAGAGTTTACTACCAAATTTCCTATTAGTGGCCAAAACTGTATATAAAATTCTACACTTAAACCATCGTTCCCCGGTGATTTATTACATGCCATTTCTTTTATAGCTGCCAAACATTCTCCGTTTGTTATTTTACCTTCACACAATAAACTCAAATCTAAATTTAATTTTGGCAAGTCCTGAAAAAAATCATCCACAAAATGAATTTCCTCCTCTGATTGAGCATATAGCTTACTATAAAACATAGATATTTCTTGCATAATGTTTTTTTGATCAAAACAAATATTTTCATTTATATAAAGTTTACTAATTAATGTTTTCTTTTTATTATACTTCATTAATTGAGTAAAATATCCAGTGTCTCTTTCTCCACATTCATAGTGTGAAGCTCTAGAGCGAATTTTAATACCTTCATTTATATAATTATAACAATCCTGTAATTCTTTTTTTTTTCGTTCCAAATCATCAACTTTTCCCTGGTCTATCCCATTCAACAATTCATTTTCCAGCTTAAAAATATCCTCTTCCAAATTTCCAATTTTTTGTTTTCGTTGTTTCGCCTTTTCTTTTGAATATTTTCTACTAACATTTCTAATTTTCATTTTCAAAAAATCCCATAAAACTCTTTTATCTTCTATTTCTATTCGAAATTCATCTTTTAATTTAATAATTTCCTCTTTAATACAATTAATATATTCAATATCTTGACATAAACTATTATTCAATTTCCAATAGGATCCCTGAAACTTAAATGAATGAATTAACTTATCATAAAATTGCAACTGAATGGCTGAATGATCCGGAGCCATAGAAGAAATAATATCACACTTAAATACTACCTGTTCTATTTGCTTAGAAACCA
Organism: Echinarachnius parma; assembly: GCA_037951105.1. Classification (NCBI taxonomy): domain Eukaryota; kingdom Metazoa; phylum Echinodermata; class Echinoidea; order Clypeasteroida; family Echinarachniidae; genus Echinarachnius; species Echinarachnius parma. The sequence continues at coordinate 5,848 of JBAMJV010003791.1, read as the reverse complement.
ACCAATAATCTAATCTACTTTGCATAAATGGATTAACTTGCCTATACGTAAACTGTTTCTTTAATCCATTTCGTACCCTCCAAATATCCAGCAATTCAAATCTATCTAAAAATTGTTCAAATAGAATATTAAATCTAGACTGAACGCTGTGTCTACTATTTCCAAAATAATCTAAATCTTTATTTAAAATAATATTAAAATCTCCTCCAATAATTATTGCATTATTTTCTTTATTAATGTTCCTTATTAATGTTTCAAAATTTACTAAAAATCAATCTTCTCTAATTCTCTTCCTCTTACTGGCAAATAAACATTAGCAATTATCAATTTCATCCCCTGAATAATGCATTCGATTATAACATATCTGCCATTATCATCTGAGATAACATTTAAAACCTGAATATCTAATTTATAATCAAAATAAGCACCCCTTTACTATGGTTTGTCCCATGACTAAAATATGAACTCCCATTCCATGGCAATGTCCAAGTCTCCTCGACTTCAATTGTACTGTATGTTTCTTGTAAAAAAACAATATCTACACCTTTATCTTTACACCATGTACAAATTTTTTCCCTCTTCAATTTTTCTCGGATTCCATTAACATTCAAAGAAAGAAAATTACATCTAATATAACTATCTTTACCCTCCATAACTAGATATTAACATACAAATATTCATGCATTCTTTTCTCCTTAAATTGTATTATACAAATAGTGCATGGTTTGGAGTTGAATATACCAGAATAGACAACGATACATTTTTAATTTCTCGAGAGCGATTATATTGCATCGAGGCCGCAGGCCGAGTGCAATATAATCGCACGAGAGAAATTAAAAATGTAGAGGTGTCTATTGTGGAATATTTAACGACAAGAAGCATGTACTATTTGTTATATAATATGATTATTTTGAGGAACTGATATGGTTATCATGTTGATAAACCCAAATTGACCTTGCTCAAATTGTGAGTGTTCGCTCCAGCCATTGTCGGCCCAGCGTACTGTGTTAAGTGCCAGCGCGTATTAGAAATAATTGCGCGCTCTGCGCATTTTCCCCATTCAAGAACAAGCGCACAAGAGCACATTACGCACTCCAAGGCAATCCCCTGCGCAGCTCGTTTGGCTCTCTATGGTCAGTTTGTACATACTGAAAAGTTATAATACATATGTATTATAACTTTACCATTAATTATACCGGATTAAGCATCGGTAATCAACCAATGGGAATGCTCAATTTACCTTCATTATGACGTCATCATATTATATAAAATTATAATACACGGGCTAACAAGAGCAAGCTCAAAAATATATAAATTACTCCAAAAGCTGACATATTGGTCGAGGTCCCCAACAACATAGGCAATGCAATCAACATTCACACACACCACACACAACAGACACAGTAACTGAACTAAACTAAATTGTAAGATATCTACACTAAACATTGCTCCTCGTTGAGGTTTCTACGACAAAAGAAATAAAAAAGTGTACCAAACACCAAAAAAAAAAAAAAAAAAACATTTCCGCTACCCCCCCCCCCCCCGCCTCGATCCCCAACCCATGTTATCATTCAAAAAGAGCCGTTAAAACGTAAGAGGGCGCTCTCTAAACACTCATCGGTTTGAACCATTTTGAATAAAATATTGTGCATGTGATGCTTTGCTGAAATAGTGATTAGATAGAGAAATAACCAACAACTATTTAAATACCTATTTTGTAACTTTTTGAAAAGAGGAAGCATTTTTTTGAATTTTTAACGGCTGGTTCAAAAGTCTCTAATAAACCTGGGGCCCCAGGTTTATTACAAATTGTTATATATTTCAGCCGTCTCTGAACCGATTTTGATCAAACAAAGATGATTTTATTATTTAAATATTATGCTCTTTCAAATTTTACACTCAGTTTTTCATTACCTCACAAAAAAAATAAGTAGTCTAGCGCCCTCTCTACCAAAACTCAACTATCCCTTTAAAGTATATACATAAATTCTCTGATAAATGGAAGTTTACAATGAACCAGACAACTATTTATGTTATAGATAGTTCACTGTATAAGCAATTATCATAATGAAACTGATGTGTCATAAATAGAATTGCAATTTAAGATTTTCCCGTTGGGACTCGGACTCGGACTCGGATGTCCGGGACTCGGATGTCCGGGACTCGGGACTCGGATGTCCGGGACTCGGACTCGGACTCGGACTCGGACTCGGACTCGGACTCGGACTCGGACTCGGACTCGGACTCGGACAGAGTGGACTCGACTATAGCACTGGCTTTTGATGCATAGAAATTATACCGCATACTCAGCAGGCACTAGTCTTGGCTTACCAGCGCGCTTTGGGCGCGCTTTGGGCGAAAATGGCTAAACAGTGGTGTAAACAAAAATATACGCGTCCGGGCAGCGGACTTGTGCAACGGGCGCGCGGGATACACGCACTGCACTGGATTACTGCATTGCAAGTGAGGAAAACCCTGTCTCGGTGGGGAAACCGCGACAAATTCGGTCTCAATTGAAGGGTTATAAGTGTCGTTGTACTATTGTAGAGAAAATCATTGAATAATGTATTTACACATTTCATTGTAGAGAGATTGCTAGTAAAAAATCAATTGAAAAAGGGAAAACTTCTCCTTTAAAAGAATGAAAAGAACTGATTTTAATTAACAAAATTTGATAGAGAAAAACCGCACAAGTGATACAAAGAAATTAAAGGGGACCACCACGCAAAGGCAACATAGCCGTGTATGTTTCGATATTAAAGGGTACCACCACCCAAAAATAAAAATTCTTATTAAAGAAAGGTAACACCTTTAGTATTCCATTCCATCAACAAGTTCACAAACATTTGTATCCAGAAAAAATATATAGGCCCCGTTGCAGAAAGAGATACACTCGATTGTAAGTGACGATTGATCGTAAGTCAGAAAATGTACGCGTTTCAACCAATCAGATTTGCGCATCTAGAACACGTGATCTGACTTACGATTAATTGCAATTTACAATCGATTGTATCTCTTTCTGCAACGGGGCCCTGATTGGAAAACGCATCACCATTCTAAAACATGCATTCAGCAGTCTGAATTGCGAAGACTAATGTGTGCAGAGCGAACGAATCGCCCGGGAATCTATTGTCTACAAACGTACACGTGAATAGCATTGGCGCACTCGCAAATGGTTGGCCCGTACGGAACCAGGAAATAGTAGTGGTTCCGTAAGTGGTGGAAATTAATTGCTTTGTTTATGCATTACCCAACCCTTTGTAAAATGTTGGGTATCTATTTGAAAATACGGTACCAAAACATATATTAATGTGTTGTTCTTTGCCTGGTGGTCCCCTTTAAATAAATGTCCAACATGTTGTAAAATGGTATGTAATTCATAAAAAGACACCAACACATACAGAACCATTCGGACCTCCTGGTTCCGTATGCGGCTATCCGCTAATTGTCTGCGGGTGCGCCAACTCTATTCAGAGCAACGGCCGTTACAATAGCCGTAGTCTCCGTATGCAGACCCATGAACACTTACGCTAGTATGGTGATGAGTTTTCAAATTATTACATTTTTTATCTGGAAGCCAATTTTTCTGAACTTGTAGGTGGAATGGACTACCAAAATAATTGCCTTTCATTTTATATAAGAATATCGTTTTGGGTGATTGTTCCCTTTAAAGATGAAGGTCAGTTTTAGAAACTTTCCCCTACCAAAAAATGAAATGGAAGCTCTTATTACCAATCACGTGAAAGAATATGTTGTTACTATAATATGGGATGATACAAATTTTGCCTGGAAACCGCCTACTAATTTATATATTTGGTAAATTATCATATCGATCCGGCCCGGCTAGATATACCGCCGATGGTCGTATGGTATATACAGCCACGTGCGATGCGTGTACATCCTATGGCAAATGCGCACATGGTAATTTGCCCAAGCAAATCGCTTGAACGAGCGTACGAATGTGGCCAGCGTAGACGGGCCAAGCTGACGGTGAATTTTGGCTCAATGTCAGCGGCTTTCATAATCGTTTTTATTGATTTTTCTGCATTTGACGATAGTACGGTTCAGATATTTCCACACACGCTCCTTTTTATGTTATTTCAATAATACTAATCAATTAGTTTGACCAATAAAGCTATTTTCCACTACTGGCCTTTCCCTTTAATTGCTGGTGATAAAAGGTTCTTAAATCCCAACCTCCCATTTCAGCCCCCCCCCCCCCCCCCCCCCCCATCGGCATGCTTACCAGTTCGATATAATGATATTGTTTTAAAAATTACCAATGTGGCATAGTCATTTGGGAAGGAATGCGGTATCTAGGTCCTTTTATCATAAACTTAATTGTTACTTGAAGTGAGGCCTATAAAGTGTCAGATATTGCCCAAAATGACATTTGAGACTTCAATTTTGTACCAAAATTATTGTAAGATATGTTCGAATGATGTGTGAAAGTTTAATTGATTTCGTTTGATTAGATTGATTTGATTAAGTTCATTTTATTTTCAACATAATCACATAATACAAAATTATTGTACAAATAATACAGAAAGAAATACATTAATTGAATACTGTAAATAAGCATGTACAACATATACATTGATTAACATAATAATACAGTTTATAATATTAATGGATATATATAACAAGCATCTTTCAAAACAGTAAAATCGAAATTCTAATATTAACATCGGTGATTATGTACGGGACCACCATAGTAAGCGGAGCTTGAGGAAATGATGGTCCCTGCAAAAAACTATAATACGTTCCAAACTATACAAAAAGAGAAAAAAAAAAGAACGAGGGGACTAAATGGAATGAGATGTTGGGTGCGGATGGATATGGAAGTGAAAGTGCTGTGCGAAGATGGATGGAATGTAGGTAGATGCAGCTTAATTGGGCAGCAACAAATTAACAAATATGTAATTTCATATACGTATATCATAAAAGAGTCTAAAATCAATTATATTACGACCAGTATAAGGTATAATCAAAGTTAGGATAAATTATACAATTGAATTAATTTCTTTTTCATTGCCATTCTAAACGATAGCACTGAGGGACGATTTTTAATATCAGTTGGAAGAGGATTCCACACGTCGGGACCAGCATGTCTAATTGACTTATGTGTTATTGTTAAGGTAGGATTGTATAAATGATAATTGGTTGCATTATGAGTACAATAGTTTTGAATGTCTCTATTACAAATAAAACAAATCTAAGAACTGGGAGGGTACTTTTCCTATGCTTGCCTTATACATGAGTGTTGCAGTTTGTAACGTATACATATCATGAACCTTTAATGTACATAAACGATCAAAATATGTGGAGCCACTACATATTTGTAGGGCCTTTTTTTGCAAAAGTAAAATCGAATATATTTGTATATTATTACGTAATTTCGTGAGATATTACGTTAACAAGAGAGAGCCCGCTAGCGCGCACGTAGGTCACGTGATGTCAATTTCGTTAGCGCCATGTTTTGCGTGTGGAAAAATCCCACACGAGGTCGCAGAATTTGAGGAAAATTCCTTGTTTTTCGTGTTTGAACTTATTTCTCTTTGATATATTCGGATCATATATTCATCAAAGCATCTTCTTGGATAGTTTATACCCAGTTTTGTTTTGCTCTTGACGGATAATTCTAACGCCAAAATGACGGACTCGACAAAGACGAAGTCGACACGAAATCAACCCGCAGCGGGCCCGCTGCTATTCCTTCTCCCGCGCCGTGTGCGCAGGGCAGCAAGGAGCGTACTGTTGAGACCGATACAATCGGAGACAGTACGGGAGTGGCCACTACTCCGAATATGAACAAATCGACTTCTTCGACAGCTGCCTCTAAAGAGGC